>PVJI01003020.1:0-132387 GCA_004026765.1 Micronycteris hirsuta
AAAAAAAAAGGTAGATTTAGGGATATCTGTAAAGAAATAATGTACAGGGAAGAAATGGATTCAGGAAGTAGACAATTTTTTCAAAAAGATCCATGTTAAAGGAGCGGACAAATGAGGATATAGCTGGAGGGAGCTATGAGGTTAAAGCATTTTGTTTCAAGTTGACTGATACTAATGCACAATTATATGTGAAAGGGAAGGATAGTGGAAATTGATGATGTGGGAGAAAGAAGGGATAATTGTACCTTAAACAGATGAGAAACTTACCTAAATAGAAGAGAAAGGGTGATACAATGCAAAAAATATTTGGGTTGATGTTAGGAATCATACATCCATTTAGAGTATGGGTGAAAGAGTATAGGAGTACAGAAAATTAAGGTGGTATGTTTCAGGAATATGTTCATTCACTCATTCATTCATTTATTTATCAAGTATGTTTATGTGCCTATGTCTTAGTCACTTTTTCTAGCTATTGGGGATATAGTAGTGACCATAACAGCTACAAACTCCTGCATTTTATGGTTAGTGAGGATGAAAAAAATAAAGGAAATAAATACATAATTTATATAGTATGAAGTATTGCACAAATGACATGGATAAACTATAACTAAAAAATACTCTGTGTGAATAAATTAATTTGTAGGCATATATTTTGTTATAATTGGTTTTCCAATCTTATTCTTTGAGATGATTATGTTAGTTACATAGAGAAAAAAAATTATGGTAAGCATGTGGGAACCAAAGCAGTGAGCAGTCAACATTCAATCCATGGAACACTCACAAAGGATCTCCTTTGTCCTGTACTTCCTGGCATCACAGGTCACTGGTGCAGTCTCAGAGAGAAGCTGGAGTCTTATATTTTTTGAGTTCAGAAATGAAATAAAGGAAGAATCTGTGTAAAGTAGGAACAGTTTAGGAGAACTGGGTACATACTTTCAAAATAGCTATTTGAAGTTTTGTTTTGTTTTTTTTTTTCGCTTTTTAATATGCCTGAATCAAACAGAATTTGTTTGGGTTCAAAATGAAAATAACTCATGTGCTCATTGGTGAGATCAGAATACCTAGCAAAAAGTAGGCAAATAGAGAATTCTGCATGCTGGAAAAGAGATATCTTTAAGTCAGGAGCCAGAAGTCTTAGAATTTGTACTCAACTCTGTTCTTACCTGTGTAGATAATTTACACAAATCTCTGAAATTCATCAAGCCTTAATTTTCCTATTTATAGAAAATCAATAAAAGTACCTACCTTGTCTAGCTCAAAAGGCTGTTACCTTCTTTTAATCACAAAGATCAGTATGTTATGCACACTTGAAAATATCTGAGGAAATTGAGTCTTAGGCGTAACAACTTGTCTATGATTTAGGAGCACATACATTGGACAAATGTTGAACTCAGGCTTCTCTGCTTCAAAAATATAAGCTATTAACATGTTCTGTAGTATGTAACAAGAATGGACTGCAGCTGAAATCAAGAGGACATGAAAATGATTGGTAAATAGCTTTCATTCTCATGTCTGCTTCAGCGTTCACTGCTGCTTGGTTTCAGAATAGGGGCCCAAAAAAAAATAATCTCTTTAAACAATCTAACCAGGTGTCAAATATTTCATTTTACTCTGGAAACTGCTTTGCTTTGAATTGTTTCATTCACCTTCTTTGCAGGTCACATATAACAGGGGACTAACATCCAGAGCTTGATTACTGATATCCTGTAAGCCAAATGGGAAAGCTGAGTAATAAGTATTTTTTCTCTTTTCTTATTATGCATGCATCTATGAGTTATGCAGGGCGAACATTAGGACATAGCAGTGCACTTAAAGTTTGCAAATATGCACTTAAAAATTAGCTTGCTGCCAAAGTCACTTGTATTTGTAACACATCTAATGCTCTTCTGCTCAGCAGTAATGTTACAGATGAACTTGAAAGACAGAAGTTGTATTTTTATGCAAATATGCCATAAAATGTCTTTGCTAAATAAGCAATTCCTTCTGTAGCAAGGTTTATTTGCAGTGATATAATTTAGAAGTGTCCCCAGTGACAACCTTTTGAGCCATATTAGTTAAATGATAGAACATCTGCAGTGTTAAAATCTACAGCAATATAGTATAATGGGGAAAAATGCAGGGAGCAGCAGGGAGCCTTTAATAGAGAACTGCATAGGCCACTTAAATAGTGTAATCTGGCTTTCAAGTGGAGCATTCTAAAGAATCTCTATGAACCTTGCTTTGGGGCTTCAGAGAATCGGAATGATATTGAGGACAAAGCTCTCTTCTGGATCTACCTGTCACTGAAACACTCATGCTGCTTTTCTACAAAGCCAGGTGGGATCACTTTTCTAGGAAACATCAATTACTTTTGCTTTTGCTCAGAAATGGCACAGTTATTTTTAGATATATTTTCCACTGGTCTACAAAGTATTACAATTGCCATAACATATTGGGTAGTATCATAATGGTGTAAGGATTCCTGAGCAAAATTTGCCTCCCCGTGATATTGCCTACTTATTTTTGAAAAACAGAAGGATTATACATTTTATAACTCCCTGTATAACTAGCAAGGTGCCGATATGGATGGCAAATGAATGAGTTAGAATTTTACCAATTTCCAACATACTTAAATTCACAGATTTTTTTTCTCTGAAGGTCAGTGTGTGAAACTGATGCTTTGAAATAATCTTAGTACTGAATAAAATGAATCAGGTTCTGCTAGGGGCTAATCAAATCCTGGATAGTAAATGAGCTACCTTTGGAAGTCGTGTTAACACAGCAGTAGCTTAATAAATTATATTCTGCTGATTTGACTTCCCTTGGTACTTAATTTACAACTGGAGATGACCCTGGTGTATGGAGAATCTAGCTTGTCTTGAACTAGTTACTTGTTCTGATGTAGTGCACATATCCAGCCAATGTTTGAAATATATTTCTGTACAAAATATAAAAAATGGAGTCTTGGGAGGGTAAACTTCTTAACTAAAGAATTAATACCTGGAACCATTACATCTTTTTCTTTCTTGGAATATTTTAAATTTATCTTCCATGATAATATCTATAATATATAGAAAATGAGTTGGTGTGCTATTATAGTCCCTTAAGGAAATATTTACCCAATTTCTTTCTCAACCGTCTTCAACCTACTGGGTAGTTTCAAAGAAGATACTATAAAAAGAATGTAAAGCACTTGAGTATTTTATTTAAATAAAAATTATATTATAAATCAGAGTCTTTTAAAGTTTATCTATCCATCAGTCATACACCAATCTATTAATCAATTTTTTGTTTTTTTCATTCAATCAATAAAGTTAACTCTCACTTTAATATTTTTGTAGGCGCTTAGGTTTTGAAAAACTTATGTCAAAAGAGATATAGACCATAAAAACTACTAAATCTCTTCTTTGGCAGAGGTATTTGCTAATAGTAATTTGCCTCAGTCAGCTAGACTTGGTCATCTTTCTCTGCTGCACGTTTGGCTGAGATGTTCTATTCTACAGATCGTTCCTGGAACCCCGTGCAGGTGCTGTGCTCCACAGTCAGACTGAAGCTGAGTGCACTATACGTAACCTTTGGATAAACAGAAGGTTTTGGTTTCCAAGCCTGTCAGTGTTTTAGCTACTGAGTACACACATAGCTCTTTTGGAAAAGTGTACTATTTATGTGCAAAATTCAACACCAACAAAGATAGAGTTCTCATGTCAAACTGAAAGTCACACATTTTGGCAAGGAGATAGTGACATTTTAGTCACTTTTTATTAGTATGTTTTAGTAAGGCCTTCCAACCTTTCTCCTTAACTCACTCTGACCCCCTTGGTATCTCCATTTTTAATAGGAAAAGCCATTGTAATAAATGCAAAATTAATTCTAATTCTCCAAATTAGGTTGTGAAATGCATTCAATTAAATGTATGGATGCAATTTACTAGATCAATTCACTTATGTAATTCAATTCACTGAATAGGGGATTTTCAAGTCTTTTTAGTTTTGTTCCAGGGCATCAAGATACATCAGTCAAAGGTCTGAATCCAAGAATCTAAAGATGGTGCCAGGAGAAAGCAAATGTTGATATCAATTGTGCTTTAATTTCAGGAGACAGTTTTCCTTTCAGCTGATGTGAGGCGGCTCATGTTCACTAATGGGTCTGGCTTAGACCCTTTAAGAGATGTTTATTAGCATTGTCTGGAGTTAGACAAGCGATTTGAGGCACTTGATTTCAGAGATCCATCAAGTTCTAATGCTGCAAAGACACATTTGATCATTTAGTGTGGTCATCGCAGAGAACAAATAAAGTGAAAAAAAGATTTTATCTCATTTACCCATGTGATGTATGAACTTTAACCTGAAATATGTTTTATTCTTCATACTATCATACTGAATTGCATTCTTTCAGTATAAAAGAGCTTTACAAAAGCTTTTAAATTCAGGTGACTTGAATTTAAGGGGAAATATTCCTTAATTTTCCACTCGGTTGAATAGATACTGAACAAGAATCATGGAGGTGTTTTGGATATTTTATATGTTTTAATTAAGGACAATTATACAGAGATGTAGATGTTACAAGCCAGCTGGTGTAGTGAGGAACAGTGGCATTCTGTGTTCAGCATGGGACTTCATGTGTTAGTTTGTGGCTAGACTCCAGGGTATCCACCAAAGATGTTTAAAAGTTCACTGCTTTTGGAGGCCAAATAATTTTCCAGAGGATTAATACCTCAAACATTTTAAATTGGTGACTTGGACTATTTAGAGATGCAGATCTTATTTCTTTTAGCTGTTGATTTTCAAAGGCATGTTCTTTCTGGCTCTGGATAATTCTTCAATAAAAAGGAAGACTTCCATGTACAGAAGGCTTATGGAAGACTTATGCATAATCTTTAAAAAGTTGGGCCATTTAGAAACATGATCATTTGCATTTTTTCTTTTTTGAAAGCTTAACCCCTAAATTGTTGTTCTTTAGAGAGAAGGGATTTATGATTTTTTATCCTTTTTCCTTGAAAACTGAAACATACTCTTGTTTTTCACATATAGCTTCGAAGGTAATGAAGAACATACCAGTACATTAAAGCAAATGTGTGTCAAATCCCCAGGGAAAACAGATGTCATGCATGCAGTATTTCCTTCAGACATCTGAAATCCAGCATCATTGTTCTTTCAATCTGTTTTCTAAGCAAATGAAACAATAGGGAGTAAACATAAATCCTTCTATATTAGAATTTAAGAAATGTGTCAGCTGGAAAAGTTCAAAGTTTGCATTGGATAAATCAAGATATAAAGAGCTTAAAACTAGAAATCCCAGAGTTGAAAATGTGTATATTCCCACTGGTTATTCCCAAACTCTACATTTTCCCAATGATTTCAATAATCTGTGATGGAGTAGAAACCCTGAATTCTCTGTAAGTAGAGTTCATTATTTTATGAATATTTTAAGCAATATGTTTGAATGTTAAAGATTATAACTGTAATGTGGTTTTCCCAATCTAGAGTAAAATGTATTAGTTGTTATCATAAATTGAGATTTGGCAGTCAGTAATAAATTTGAACCTCTGAATACTGCAAGCTTAAGAAAACCATTCATACTACATTGACAAAAATGTATTAGTGTGTGTGCACATGTGTGTGTCAGTGCTTCTGTGTGTGTGTAGAATTAAAAATATAAATGATCTCGTAAAGGTAGATTAATATCTTTTCTGGTCTCAGTATAGCCTTTAATTTGCAGAGTCGCTTCTGCCCAGTTTTGAGCTGGAGAGAACTAAGGCTGAAAGAAAAAATATGAGCTACATCTCTGCCAGCTGGGTAACTTGGCACTAGTTCTATGTCTGAGTCAGTCCCTGCTTGGACTGGCGTGGGCCTGAGCAATTCACTGCCTTTCATGCTGTAGCCACATCGACAGATCTGGTTGTGCCCTTCCCATAGCTGTGCTTGCTTTCCCCGTTGTCATACAGTTGTGCTTGCTGGAGGAGAGTCCTGCCACAAACTCCAGGCCACGTGGCTGTGCACCTACCTCCCAGATAGCTCTTGCTGTTCCGCCAGTCGCTCCTGCTAAGCACAAGCTATGGCATTGATTCTCAGCTGCGTGGCCACCAGTCAGGATTACACCTGAGGTTGTGAGGCTTCCTCAGGCATAACATTTTGGTTCTTTGAGGGCTGGCTCTACAGGTACATTAACTGTCTTATGCTTGGCTCATCACAATTCCAATTTGCTACACTTTTCACGGTCCCCTACCATTGGGATCCCCACATACGTTGTGGCCAGGCTACACAGGTATAACAAAAATCTCATTAAATATGACAGTTTACAAACATTTTGTTTCAAGGGCAAAATTATTACCGGGGTTATTAAAAAATAATTCCTCTATCACACCATCATTCTTCTTCTTTTTTTTTTAAGATTTTATTTATTTATTTTCAGAGAGAGGAGAATGGAGGGAGAAAGAGCAATGTATGGTTGCCTCTCACATGGCCCTCACTGGGGACCCGGCCCACAACCCAGGCATGTGCCCCGACTGGGAATTGAACCAGGACCCTCTGGTTCCCGGCCTGCGCTCAATCCACTGAGCTACACCAACCAGGCACACACCATCATTCTTTATGTAAAGTTTAGTTGAGACATAATACTCAAGAAGTCATTTGATCTTGTGTGTTTATTTTTCACTATTTGGGAACTGACAGATCAGTTAATGGGTTAGGAGCATGTGTGTTTTTTTCAGCAGGAAAAAAAAGCAAATAGTAAGTATTTCATGATACCACATCTCTAATTAAAATAGCAAAGATTTTAACAAGTTTTTGCTATTTTTCTCTCTCCAGGTAAGTCAGGTGTTATCTAATCTAAAATGATTAGAACTGAGTGTCTTCTACATGTCTCTTATCTGGCCAAATACCAATTAGATAAGCAATTATTTTTCATTATTAACCTGCTTAGATTTTAAAAGAATCACTTATATTTTCAGGTGCTAATAATGCTTAGTATTTATAAATGGTCCATTTTTGTTTTGGATATATATGTTTTGTTTTAGCTATATTACTAACTACTTATAGTAATCAGCACATTTACTTATATGGACACACATTTCTTTCACGGGAGTGTGTGAAAAATATTTACAATATTTTATATGTAAATGAGAAAACCCAGCAAAAATGAAAAAGTATATCCCATGATATTACAAGTGAAAGATTCCTTTTGAAATCCATTTGATGGCTTCTTTACAAAAAAAAAAAAAAAAAAAAAAAACATGGAAAGTACTAGTTTGAAGGATAATTTCATTTCAGTGAAATTTATCACTTCTTTTGGTGGAAATAAAGCTATAAAATAGTCCTTGTAATTTAGGCTCGTGTAGTTGACCCTGCCAATGAAGTCTATTAGAAACATCAATGTGTTGTTGCTTCTTGCATACCCCCTACTGGGCACCTGGCCCACAACCCAGGCATGTTACCCTACTGGAAAATGAACCGGTGACCCCCTGGTTCACAGCCTATGCTGAACCCACTGAGCCACACCAGCCAGGACCGGAGTCTTTAAATATGCTATCCAATGAGCAGTGAAAATAAATAATTTAACTGTTTCTTTTTTTCCTGCAGAGGTTTTAGAAATTGATCATTAGTCCTGGAGAGTGGAAGTATATGCTCTTTTAAAGCAATGTGCTCTTTTTAAATGTGGACAAAATTGGCTCAGGTAAAATAAGAGCTCAAAGGGCAATCCCCTAGAATCCAAATGTTAACCTTTGTTTGAAAAGTCCCAAGACATGTAAGTTTTATGCTTCTTTTTTAGAAGAGTTCGATGTTGATAGTTTGTCATAACCTTGTATATGTTCTCCCTATTACTGACTGATATTAGGGATGTGACTTATTGTGGAGAGATGCGATTTATGGACTTTCTGGGTATTCTGATGATTTTCAATTCCTTCTGACCATTTATGGATTTCATCTTCCTTTAACTTATCTGTGAATTCAGCAATTCTCTGTGTCATTATTTTGTCAATTAGGGTAGAGAATGTAACATGTGAGTTGGCATTATAATCCTTGACATTGATAGTGTGAGTAGTTTTCATATTCTAGGTTAGATAGATCAGAAAAGATAAATTTATTTTATTAAAGCACTAGACTTCCATTCTCCTAAGTGTACTCCTCATCCCTATTCCTTATCCTCAGAAACCAGAAGTTGAATGGGCTTAAGCAAAGCAGAGATGAGGTGGCAAGAGTGTCCTCCCATTATCTAGTTATTTCTCTCTTTTGTGTGACCTCTAGGTCTGCTCA
Organism: Micronycteris hirsuta; assembly: GCA_004026765.1. Lineage (NCBI taxonomy): Eukaryota > Metazoa > Chordata > Mammalia > Chiroptera > Phyllostomidae > Micronycteris > Micronycteris hirsuta. Next base: position 8,232 of record PVJI01003020.1, read on the forward strand.
GTTTTCCATAGTTCTTTATGCAGGAGTGACAGTCAGTTTTATTTATTTATTTTTTACTGTCAACATTGCTTATCTTAATTCTTCCCTGAAGAACACCCTAGACATACAGGGCAATGGGACCTCCTTTAATTTTCTCTGAGGTTGCTATGTTTGTACACAGTGACCTTGGAGGATGACCTAGCTTGACGGAGGAAAGCTTTCTAAGAGGCATCTGTGGAGAGCGGGGACTGGCGTAAAGAGCGGGGAGAGCGCTGTGTTTTCATTTTCTCTGTTATTGCTCCATCTTCATGATCTTTCCTGCCTGGGTGCAGAGGAGGATGGGAGGGTATGAAATGAGAGAAGTTGAGTGAAAGGAGGAATTTTTTATGTGTAGTTTGTTAGAATACTATCATGCTAGTCCTCTTTACTCGGCTTTACTGAATTTTCCAGTCAGCAAGTATATCAAGGGGAGTAGTGTAACAATTGAATCTGCAGAACTATCTTTTCTCACTTGTCATTGCCTCTAGATTGAGTTAACCACACTATAGCCTAAGCAGCAAGAACATAAACACACTTCTGTTGAGGACCGGAGATGGCATGGCCTCTTAACTCAAGCTATTATCTTCATGAAGTCAGAGAATTAGCTATATAATTTGATTGCCTTTCTTCACCATAGTCCCAAAAGCATCCTTTGTATTTTTGAGTCTTAGGTATGTATGTTTTAAATCCATGTTCTCATCCTCACAGTATTACTGTCCTCACAAATGAGGTAAAAATGTACCCTGATAAGAAGTTGCAGAGCACATAATCTTCTCATACTTATTCAACTAGATTTTAGTTGGGAATCATTTAAAGAATAGCAAAAGTAGGCAGAAGAAAGAGGATTGTAGACAGAACAAGTGTTTGGAATTTTATTGTGACTTCAAAAACCAGAAATCTTGAAAGTTTGATTTTTAATTCGTTGAACATAAACTGCTTTAATGTGCCAATGCACATTATTGTCATTAAGTACTTTAGCATGAGTTTATGGTGTCATTTAATAAATACATCTATTACAAGCTCTCATTCCAAATACAAAATTAAATTTGTCATTAGTGCATTTGTGTACTTGTAGAGGGTCTTGTGATCATCAACTCTTTAGGTAAGGTTTTGTTCTCAGACTGTTGGCTGCTTACCTGAGAACTACCCAGTCTTGTTGATATCCTAGCAAAACACACCCTGTTGGGTCTTATTGCTTAAATATTCCCACTTCTAAAATTACCACTACACCACTGGGGGTGAATGAATACATGATCACAATTTGAATTTGACAGTTTTAAAGGAAATGGCATAGGGATTTAATTAGACCCTCTCCATGTGCTTCATTGATTCTCAGATGGGTTTTCATTCTAGCATAAGCAGATGTAGATTCTAATGCAGAACTTAGGTTTCCTTGTACCTTATTTGGGTTATTTAAACCAGTAAAACACCCAACGGTTTGTTGTTTGCATGTGCAAAATTCAAAAGCAAACTGGGTTGGTTATGCTGAGAAATCATTTCATTCTTTACTTCCATTTTTATGAAATAGGAAGATTGAAGTCATCAAGAAAATAATAATTTTTGTGGCTCTTGATCTTTATGCTGTATAATGAAGAGGGAAATTAAGTTAGTGAAATATTTTCATTTTGAGCAATAGCAGAAACTTCCTGACATTATTAGAAGAGAAGTATTATAGTTATTGCTTTATTTGAGCTAAACAAAATGCCCAACTGAGAACGATATGAAAGCCATTGTTAAAATTAGTTACTGGAGATTTTAAGAGGGAAACTTATTATAAGCCTTTGAAGATTTTCTTTGAAATATATTTTTTATTTAAACGAGGACAATATGCATCCTAATTTTAGAATTCTAAAAATCCCAATGTTTACACAATAAATGCATCGTTAAACTTTCTAAAAACTGAGTTTGGATAAAAATTAGCAGAAGCAAGAAATTAATTGAAGTTGACCACAGGCGTTTGGGGTGGCATGCTACCGCCAGTTGCCTCACCGCTGCACAGTGGAGAGTGTCATCATACGCTCCCTACTGCATCAGTTGAGGAATATGATGCAGGTAGTTGTCTAGTTTCTTTGAGTTGGCAGGCACTCCACCCCAGGATCATGGATGGATTGACTGTGACTCCTTTGTGGGGTCTTGAACCTGTTTTCACCAAGCCTCATGGTCCTCACCCTTCGAACCTCTGACTTTTTGTTTTTGTCTTCCTCATGTCGACCTCATCATTGTTTTGGCTGCCTTTCTGAACCATTCCTCTTCATCAGCTTTTCTTTTCCCTCTCCTCCGACCTCACTGTGTTATACAAAAATGCTTAAAACAATATTCTAATTGTTATTATGAGATCTCTAATTTAAAACTATTTGCTTCTTAATCTACCGATTAGAGTTATGGTGTATTTTCTGAAATATTAAAGGAATTTTGTCTCTTTCTTTTTTATTCTATTTTCTAAAAAGTTGGACAATAATTAAAAATTAAAAATGAACATCTTGCTTGCATCTTGTAATCTATGTAACATTTATTACCTTTAAGTTAAATGTATATGTCTAAAGATGGTATAAGTACGCATGTGTACATATGAAACATATTCATTTGTTATCTAGCTGTCTTGTTTTTCTTAATTCTTAGTTTATCTTGAATATTGTGTTGTCATAGGTAGAAATTTTTGCAGTATGTATTCTTACGTTTTAAACTTTTTTTGAGAAAACTTTATTAAAAAAATGTTATGTTTTGAGAAAACTTTATTAAAAAACCTACCCTGAGGTTATGAAATCTATGTGTTCATGTATGAGTACATTCTGCCATTTTTTGGTGGCATCTACCTGACTAGGTGCAAAATATGATTCTATTTCTATAACAACAGTCTTTTCAACTAATGTTAAACGTAATGAGGCATTAGGATATGTCATCACTATGATAAGCCTTCCTACCACTTAAAATGTACGGCCTCTGCGTATCACAGTTTAGGGGTAAAGATGGAAACAAATATCCATAGCCAGACAGCACAGTGGAACATTGTATTATGAATAAAGCAATGATAACAATCAGGGCTACAAGATGTTTTTGCACCATAAAGTCTTTTTTCTCCCTGTAGTATCCATCCATTGAGGTAGGCTATAGAGATATCAACTGTCATTAATAAAAGGGAGAAGTTGAAGTACAAAGAAAGTGATTTATTCAAGACCATTCAGTAAGTTAAACTGTACTGGGCCAAGAACCTGGCTCTTTTAACTCCCAGAAAATGGACCAAAGGTAGTCCAAAATGGAGATTTAAAAAATGACATTAGAATGATCAGAAGATCCCTCAGAACTTGGGGGCCTTGATTGCTCACTTGAGTTGACTTAAAAGAATGTCCCAGTCCTCTTTCTTTCCCTTCCCTGTTTGCTTCTGCATTCTGGTAGTACCTCCCTCCCTGCTCCTTGTATAGACTAGAACCATGAACAAGGAAGAACTTGATGAAGTCTGTAAGAACTTGGCCTTGACTCCATGCTAGGTCTCTCTGGCAACCTTCTCAGACCTTAAAAGCCTCAGCCAAACCTAGGGATTAACCTAAAGACATTGCAAATGAGTTCTCTAAAATTTACATCCTGACTCTGGGTTGCCACCTTGGCCTCCACTGGCCAACCATGAGCCAGGATGTTTGAACCAGCTTTTCTCAAGATTTACCTCTGGCTTTTGAGGCTCTGTGAGTGAACCATTTGGAAACCAAAGGAAGGAACTACCTCTGGACTGTATGGAGCATTCTGCCTGTGGTCTTTGAAAAGAAACGGGGTCGATAATTTTGCTGCGTTGTGAAAAGTTCTCTCTGAAATCATAGAATTATTTTATCTTGAGTTTGTAACTACTAAGCTCTGAAAGGGCTAACATGAAATTTTAGGGTGACTTTACACCCTGCCAAATTTCTCACCCTGCTTGAAGATGCCTGAAATTCTAATTTATTTCTTCAGCTTACTTTTTTTTTACTGTTCACATGCAAATGGAAAAACAACAAGTTCGAATGCTATTTATCACAACCTAGTCTTAATAATATTTTCTTCCTCCCTCCCTCCCTCTTTTCCTCCCTCGCTCTTTCCCACCAACCTTTTTATTCTATTATCTTTCTTTGTTATTTTTATGCAGCTCACTTTTATCGTACACATATTGTGTTCTAGATACAGTGCTGAATTAGCAGTGTTTAAAGAAAGGTGCTCAAATCCTGACAGTTCTGAGTTTGAATTTTTGCTTTCCATTGGCTGATAAACTGTATGACTGTGGAGAGTAGGTAACTCAATCCTCAGGCACCCTTCACTCTGGCATTTTTAATTGACAATCTTAATACGAATGCCTACCAAATAGGGTTGCTATACAGAATAAATAAGATCACTTGTAAGACCTTTCCTAAGAGCATATTTTGATTGAGCTGGAGGGGAGAGCCCGTAGGGAGCACATGACCGCTGAGTGGGGCCAAGATCGAAGATTAGCCAGGCCTACGAACAAGAATTACCTACAAGCTACATGGTGTCATGGAAAGGCAGTGGAGAGGGAGTTAGAAAATATGTGTTCCAGTCCTGACCCTGTATTGACCAGCATGTGATAGGCCTTTTTACTTTCCTAGACATGACTTTCCTCTTCTATGAAGTTAGAGAATGAAATAGCATTTATTGTGTGAGACTCTTTTAAGTCTCAAAATGACACATGATTCTAACTTATTAAAGACTTCCATGACTGCTTAAAATATTGTATTTTAATGCAACTATGGCTAGGTCTGCTACAAAACCATATGTACTACGTATCTGTGCATGGTGGTTGGAGGAGTACAAAGAATAATTTGGAATATCGTGGTGGAATTGAGTCCTGCTTTCTTAAACTCCTCTGAGACTTAGGTTAAATCTTTAGGTTCTGGCAAAGTTGCATGGAACCACAGTCTTCTATCATGTTTATGGAGGGAAGGTAGTTTCTTCTCCTCCACCAAAAAAAGCATTTTGTTAGAAAATAAAAGTACAGGGTTCTCCCCATGGTTCTGTCACAGGTTAACTAAGCAAATGACTCTTTTCTTTGGACCTCATTTTTCTTGTCTGTAAAAGGAGCCAGCTATTCTAGATAATCTTTGAGTCTCCTTCTGATGCCAAAAAGCTCAGTTACGGCTCCAGTTAGAATCATTTGATTGACTCATGAGTTAAGAAAAAAGTTTAGGTTGGAAGCTCCCCCTTAATGTGTCAAAACAGATCAAATTACAACTTTTTCAATGGAAAAACTTCCTTTTGCTATCACCACTCTTAACCACATATAGTCATTTATCTTTTATGAAAAAATATGTCATATTGTAGACGTGGTCTTCAGGTCTCTAATGTGCTTTGAATTATGTAGAAACCACACATACACACAATACTTCTTATGCATAACAAGTAAATAACAAGGACACTAAACTTAGTCTGAAGAAGCGTTCCACAGGCTTTTCAACTTAGATCTAGAGTGTAGTAGCTAAGATCACAGCCATGGTACAGAATTTTTCTTTTTCTGTTTTTCCTCCTTTGCTAAGGTTTTTTTAACATTAGGGCAAATATTGGTCTTCTCATAGGTTTTACTTTTTTATAGTTATCTCTGTCTTTATTTGTTCGAATTCCATAGTTTCTCAAGTCTAAAGAACCACCAGTCATTTAAAAATCTCCACTGATTAAATAACAAGTTTACAAAAAAAAATATTACTTCATTAAAAGTATACTGTAATTGAAAGTTGCTTCTTGATTTTGGAAACTATAATTGTAAAAAATGGGGATCGTGAATCATGGAAACATGATCAGTCACTCAAGTAGGGAGTAGATATATTAGAAATATTATCCAGAAGTCCTCGGCTTTTCTGGGAAGCTCTTTCTTATGGGTCTTTCATTTGAACCCTGCATAGTGTAGATACCAATGAGCAGTACTGAAGCATAAGCAACATCTTAGCGTTCATATCCAGAGCTTTTGTGGTAAGTTCTTCTGATTAAACACAGTTGTATAGTCGTACTCCCTGAAAACTGATGGTGGAAATACTGAAATAATTGCTCAGTGTCCCATATTACAAATCCCTAGGTTTGTTTATTGGGGGAACAAGCCTCTTCTCTCCCCCAAGATATAAAAACAGAGCTCTCAGAAACAGAATTGGGTTGAAAATTATTGAGGGGAACAACAGAAGTTAAAAAACCATCACAATTTTGCCAATTCACTGGTAGAAACCTATTGGTACACTATGGGAAAAATTAAACAACGATGAAAAAAATAAAATTAAACTTTGGAATCTACATAATCTTGAATAAATTGACCACATAGCGAAATTAGATACATTCTATTATAAGGACCTTATTGTAGATTTGAATTCAAGCTCTGGTCAATTTAAAAGTGATTCTATAAATCTGAAAAGTACAAAGTTAGCCTAATCTTTTACCTGGTAGAAGTTGTTCATGTTGCAAACCAATAGCTCAATTTTCTATCAGAGTTGAATTGTCCTGTGGATTCAAGATACAAACTGGGGAAGTTTTGTTAATCTGTTTTACTTAAATGATATGAAAATTACACTTACAAGCTACCTAGATACATGAAAAATTTCTATAATTTTTTTGTTTGAATTTCAGATGTCATTTAACCTATTTATGAGTTTCTAAAATGAATTAATCAGTTAAATAGGAAGAGATTCCATTTTTTTACTGTGGGAAGAGAGGCATATCTCTGGATAGTAGTTATGTAACATCACCCCTATATTATGTTAGATATTTAGCTACGGATGTGGACACTCTCCTTACTTTTTTCTTTTTTTCAGTTTCTGCTCTCTAACTCTTAATTTCCCTACTCTTGGGTCTCAAACTTTCCCTTGAGATCCAGCTACAAAGCATTTCTCTCTGACAGAGTCCCAGAGGGAAATTCTGGTGCTCTCTCTTCAAGTTGATCCAACTCAACAGATATTCACTAGATGATGATTTTGGCGGGGACATTTTTAGTAGATGAGTTTTCTTTTCCCTATCCACTTCAAATACAAGTTCTTTGGCTCTTCTTCTGCTAAGGACTCATTAGAAAGGCACCATTTATCTTTCAGAATTAATCTTATATGATAATGACTTTATTCATTACCCCTGACAGATAACTTCTGCCTTTAAATGATGATTGCCAATACTTTTAAACAAAAATATTGAAGTCTTAGTCACCAAGATCAAGGCATGGCCAGCTGAAGGTGATCAGTGCTTCTTAAATAATACCATATAGAAATTTCTCTATTCACTTAACAAGGCTGAAGTGATAAATCAGGAGCTAAATTATACTTTGCTCTTATTTTTAATATAATAAAACAAAAGAAGGAGGTGCTTTTAAAATGAGGTTTTTTTTTTGCTATAATTTCACCTTCTCTATAGTTTTTTGAACTTCTCTATAGTTATTAGTTTTATCAAATGACCACAACAGACTTGTCACAGGTTTTTCAAAAATTACTCTTGGCACAATCAAAAAGTGCCCAGAAATGATTACTTATCATATTAAGCTTCCACTTTAAGATTATACCAGGGTAACCTGAAAGTCTTCTCAAGCTTCATGTACATGTATATATATGTGAACAATTTATGTAAGTATTTATCAACATGCTGTGTTGAAAATAAGATGGGATGAATTATTGGCATTTGCTTGAATTGATCTAGTTAATATTTGTACTATAAAAAGTGTAAGACAATTCACTTACCACTATTTGGTTGACACAACAAATTTTAAAATTGAGACTGAGAGATTCATCAATAAGAATTGGCGAAGTACAAAATACTCCTCTTTTAAACAAAGTTGTCATTTATCCAGCTGAAGATTTGTTTAAGAAGAAGAGTTTGGAGAATTCTCTCCCATGCATGAAGTGAGCTGATTGTTTGCTTCAACTGCCACTATTAAAGGAGAATAGCTACATAGCTCAACAATCTTTTTCTAAATCACAACTTATTGTACATGACTTGTAACATCCAAATCAAATACAACTGCTATTTAAAATCCCAATGCATTGCTCTTTAGTGTTCAAGCAACAAATGAGACAACCAGAGCTGATTTGTTTTTATTTATTTTTAAAAAGCACCTGGGGAAATGAATGATTTTGTTTGTAGGATTGTTTACCTATTTTAAAAAATTAAATCTGAATTCCTATAGATGGATTTCTTCTCCAAACATAAATATTTCTTATAGTTTGCCCTTAAAAATGATATAAAAGATTTTTATAAGCAAGAAACAAACAAGCTAAAAAGAAACCCCAGAAAACTCCTCAAAACATTTTCCTTTTATTGTGAGAGCTGAGTTTACCTTACAATTGCCAGAGTAAATGCTTATAGATTTTCCTAAATCAACATGGTTGTGACTTTTCTTACTGAGAATAATAGCACTTTTATTATACTTATCTTTTAAGTCCCTTTACATTTTATGGGAAATTTTAACTTCTTAGTAAAAGCTATTTTCATTGGAATAAAAATGGGACTTTCAGATGTCTGTTGTTTTCTAAAATGCTTTGAAGTTTGAATTTTCTCTATGTATCAAGAGAGTAATTCCCTCTGAATAGAGTATACTAATGATAAATTTAGGATTTCAAGAATCAACCTACATTACAGTTATAAAAACTATACCTGTTATTGACATCACAGTTAGCTTTTGTGCAAATTTCATCTGTGACAACTATTTATTATACTTATTAAATAGCAAGTAAAAGGCTTGAACGCTGAAGTTTTAAAAATTGTGACAGGCATTGAATGTAGATGGCATTGGACCAATCACACAATAATGATAAGATAATGCTAAGAGGTCAAAACAGTTGTAGAAAAATGAAAGGAAGTTACAGTAGTCGTGGCTATTCAGCAGCTCATTTTATAAACAAGTGTTAGCCTTCCGTGGGAAGCCTGAGAAAAGGTGCTGTGGTAGATAGAATTCCAAGATAGCCCCAAGATTACCTCCTCCTAGTGTATAATCCCCTCTCTTTGAGTAGGAACAAGACTTGTGAAAATAATACATTATAGGGAGGAGGGTATTTTGCAGATGTATTTTGGGTCCTTAATAATTTCACTTTGATTTTATCAAGATAGAGACAATCCTGGGTGAACCTGACCTACTTAAGCGACTCTATCTGCTAGCCTGGAAGAAATAAGCTTCTATGTAGTGAGATGGTCTATGAAGAAGGGTGCAGGGCAAGGATGTGAGGGCTGCCTCTAGAAGTGGAGTGTAGTCCCCAGCAAACAGCTGGCAAGACAATGACATTACTAGTCATATAACATCAAGAAAATGTATTTTACCATCAATGATAAATTTGGAAGTAGATCCTTCAGTTTCAGACGTGATTGTAGTTAGTCTCTGCCAACACCTTGACTTTAGCATGGTGACACCATGAGCACAGGACCCAGTGTGTGTTCAAACTCCTGAGCGAGAAAACTGTTAAATAATAAAGGTATAATGTTTTAGGCTACTAAGTTTGTGATAATCTTTTACGTAACAGTAGAAAATGGTTAGAGATGAGAATGAAACTTTTAAGCTTCACTTAAATATTTAGAAGTGTTAACAGGATGGCAACACTGGCCTAGAGCTGAGAATCTCACTTCCGATGAGATGTGTGCCTTGCATAATGCCCCAGTTCCATCACTCCCAGTGGCCTCCCTGACACTGAGATCCAGCATCAGCTGCAATTCATCATTGCATTTGCCCTGCTCTTCTTACAGAATGTTACAAATGTTATCCTTAAACATTTTCTGTACTCATTTTTTTTTTATCAAACTTGGAAATTGAAAGATTGAGCTGAGAGAGATCCTTGTTTCTCAAGCCCAATCTGCTTTCTCCATTTCTGATCTTGTTGGCATTTGTGATTGTGATCCTTGGAGATTAAAGAAATAATTGATTGGAAACACCTATGATAACCTGGACCAGATGCTTAGCAAATGTTTCTTTCCTTCCTTTTGGCCCTGCTTGTAGTTGTTTTGAAACATTTGGACACAGAATAAAGTGATTATAGCATTCCCAGTGACTGTAAGTAGAGTACCTTGACAAAATGTTGAAATCAAGCAGGAGAGACTAAGATTGCATTTCTAATAAAGCAGACAATATGAAGAGGAAAGACAGCGTGACCCCAATTTTCCCTTTCCATCTCTACTAAAATCAATGAAATTTCCCTCAGAGCCAGGAAGGGGAGAAAACCACCCCCATCAAAGTACTCAGTTTCCGTTGGCTGTGCATCCCTGGCCTCTGGATGAGGTTAACTGTGCAAAGGAAAGTCACACTTTCAGAACAGTTAGACATTTATTCTCACTGAACCACAGTGAAGACACTAATTCCATTTCTTTCCTGGCTTTGGATAGGTGAATTAACAAGGAACCACTCTGGCATTGTCTTCTAGTCTTCAAATGAAGCCTAATTAAGGAAATATATAGTTTTTATTGAGCTGTAAGAAAAAGGGACATGGGGTACAATTAAGTTCTTATCAATAATTAAAACCATAAAATTATTAATGTAGCAAATATTACACATTAGTAAGAAATATATTTTGGCACCAACTGCTGTACAAAATCTCTTTTTCATAATCTATGGTCTAAAAGGAGAAATAGAGAAAGAATATACAAAGAAATTATTTTCCACCCTTAAATTTATTGCTGCTGGAGCAACAGTACCATTTCTAAGATGCAATTGCTGTGAATCGGCAAAAAAAAATGAGAATAAAAAGATATACTTGTGATAAGAATAATTCGTATGTAACCTGAAGTTTGTTAATTCATTCCGGAACTCATGACAACTGCTGAAACTGATGAGTACCAAAAGATGAAACACTTTCTTTTGTGGGGTGGCTTCATGACTCATGCAAGTTCTAGCACGTACAATGAGTCCCAAGCAAGTGCCTCGTACTGAAACTTTTTTTTTTCATCAAGATGCAATGAGTACAGGATTTGCCGAGTTCTGAAGCCGATGAGTGCTGAGGTATGACTGCACATTGGAGCGTGCTAAGGAATGACTATTTATTTTTACCTCCCCCTACACATTCTGTACACTTCTTTTATCAAAGCCCTACAACCTGCTTTTGCAATCAGCTGTTTACTTGTGTGTATCCCATGGGCTTACACAATGCAGGCACGGATAACTAAAAAAATAAACGAATGAGATAGGTGAGAATGGTTTTGTCTAAATCAATATTGAGATTGCATGATTTATAAGCATGTAAACCATATTCTATTAGTGAATTCACTTTTTAAAACATTAGTAAGTACTTACTATGAGCAAGTTGTTGAGGGCGATACAATGTGAAAAAGGTTAAGTTTTCTGTCTCATAATCCATGAGGGAAAAGCTAATGTGTTAGTAGGCTGTACAAACTGCCATGAGAGTCACTAACAAAATGAAATGAGGGGTACAAGAGTGGAAAATGAACAGTGTTATGAAGACTTAGGGAAACTTCACTGGAAAAACAAAGTTTGGGATGTGTGATAGTGAATGGAAGAGATTTTAAGAAGAGGAAAGGTCCTGGGCAGCACGGTGGTTAGATGTGAAAAGAAGGAGCAAGAGCAAACAGACCTGGGTATCCCAGACATGGGCAGCACGTGTCTGGGGATAGCAAGAGTTTCAATTTGGCTGAAACAGTTTCCAAACAAGACCTGGGAAATGAGGCTTCCAGAGATGGGTTAGAAATCTGTTGGGGTGGCCATTGAGTGATAACCCTGCGAAGTTAATAATGATCAAGTTCTGTGTTTCATCATGCAATCCAGAGTGTTCCATGTTTTCACAGTTGGCACTAAGTTAATGTAGGCTTGTGCTCCTTTTAAATGAATTGCAGTCTCATTGGCAACTAGCTTTCCTGGATTTCTTTTGTTTCTTTCATGGTTCTTTGCTTATAGTAAATAATAAGTACCAATTTAGTATTGAATTATATTTTTACTTGATTGCTGAATTGTTTGGCTGATCTCAACTCCCCCAGGTATCAGTAAGTTTTATAAGTTTCGTACATTCTCTTACTTGTGGAGTAAGTATGTTCATTTTATAACTGATCAAAATAAGGTGCAGGGATTAAGATATTTGCTCAATTTCTTTCTATGAGACTTTTATACATATGTGCTGATTTCAAACCCTGGGCTCTTTCTTTTGTACCACATTGTTGTGTTTTCTAGAACATGAAAGTTTTAACATGTTATAAGATCGATCAAAAGGAAATAAAAGGATGCATTTCTGGGATAAAAAGAGAAAAGCCAAAGAGAAACTCTCTTTCTACATAAACTGAAATTTCACTTGGGTCCAAGTGTTCAGTGTGACACATTTAATCTTTCTCATAGATTTTTATTTAGCTTACAAATGTTTACATCTTACTCATCCTGGATCCCCAGATAAAAATATATTAAAAAGACCTTTCTCAAATAATATTGGGCCATTAAATTAACAGTTATTATGTACCAAGCACCTACTATATACTATTCACTGTATAGCTGCTTTATATACATTATATCTGTTTCTATTGCAATTCTGCAAGTTTATCCTACAGAAGAGTGACTCAAGTAACTTTCACATTTAGTTCTACCTCCAGATTCTGAGATCTTTCCTCCTGTCCCCAAAACAACTGGGTTCCAGTCAGGGACATGCTTACTTGATCTATTCTACTGCATCTTTCTAAATACATGGTTCAAGTCAAGCTATAATTCTGTAACACTAGGCAAGAAGACTCCTCCCAAAACAGTTCCTTTTATTGCCCACCTTCCAATCCCCATTGTGTGCCTGATTCTAGTCTAATTGCAGAGGAGTTATTGAGGAACAGCATTATAAGATATGCTTTTTATCTTCTAAGGACTTATACTTTGGTTAAATCATACACAAAAATAATTAGAAGGAAGGGAAGTCGATGATACATATATTATGTGCTCTAGTGGGTTGGTAGAGGGAAAAAGGGGATGAGGGTAGAGTTGAGCCTTGAAAACTGGAAAAAGTTGGGGTGAACAGAAATAAGAAATGAGTATTTGGTGGTGATAGAAAGCAACACGAGAAAAGGTGCTGGCTTGTGAATGTGTTTGTTAAAATGCTTTGACTCATCTTTGAATTCACTCTTAGTTCTTGTTAATGACATCAAAAAACTGTTTTTGAGACACTCTACATGGCTGTGGTATGGGAACTATGTAGCTCAGGGTAAGACTTAGAACAATTTGAATATACTTTAAGGTCAGAAAACAAGCAAAGTATTAATAGGCTACAGGTAAAAGCAAGAGTTATGGGCAATACAAGCAAAGACTTTGGTCAATCAGTCATTCTAACCTGAAACACTAACTTCCATCTGGTTTGGGCTACTAATTTAATGTGTGGGTGTAGGTGTGAATTTAAAATCTTTTGAAGAAAGTAGGGTAGTACTTTACCTCAAGAGAATGTGACTCCTGTTGCATACCTTGAAAAAAATTGTGGTAACAAATGTGGTAATACCACAAACATATACATCACCTCCAATCTGAATCTTGTTTAGTGATATCAGCACAGTTTTTTTTTCCTGCCCCAGGACATGGATAAATCATCTGGGATAAATCTGCTATGAAAATGTGAAATTGCTTTATAATTTTTCATTTCTAGCAGGTGGTGATCTGTAAGGCGGATCCATCAATTCTGAAAGACTCCCACCCAACCCGTTTTCTTAGCTGCCTCTGGATTATATCTCTAAATCCTTCCCACTAGTTAATCTCACATAATTTATTTCAGCATGTAAAGCAATGCCGGCAGCATTAGGGTTCTAAGTTACGGTGCATCCCAGATTGAGAACCATTGATTTAGTCTCCATATTTGAAAGGGTAGGTGTAGTGGTTTTTAGTCATGATATAAATATCAACATAGAAAATTCAGCAAGTTGAACCAGGACCAACCCCTTTAGGAAGAATGAAAAATGTTCCCAATAAGCTACCAATTGTGTGCTAAAAGGTAGGAGTCTTTCCAGAACTTGCCTAAAGACATTTAAGAAATTAGAAACACCAGTCTTCTGTCTCCAAGTCCTGTGTCTTATCTACTGGGCTATTTAATATTGTCAGTTACATATGATTTGCACAATATCACAGCTTTGTGAAAGGTTTTCTTTGACTGATGAATCCAAAACAGTCTTTTTCTAGCAAATTACCCTGTTTTACATTATTGTTTGATAATAATACTCTATGTAAAATCATAGGTAGTAGTTCCATGAGAGCAGAGATCTTTGCTATCTTGTTTACTGTTATCTCTGCAGCGTCTAGAACAGTGATTTGTATACAATTGTTAAATGAATGAATAAATCAGTGAGAATTTTGCATTCTTACAAATATGTCAATTCTTCACGTGGCTTATGTATGTCTCAATGTAGACGGAACAGGGACACTTTTAATAGGATAGGAGGTTTCTTAGAGAAGCAGCTGCACTTGAGGCAGAAAAATCAATTTCTACCCTGGATGACATTTTCAAAAGAAGTGTATCTGGTAGCATGGAATCTTCTATCTGACAGGGCTTATGTCAAAATACTAGGATGTCTAGATGAGTGGCCCACATTCTGTAGCGAGGGGGTGCCACTCAAAGATGCCCTGAACTGGATGTGCAGTTTAGTCCTTGCTCCGACTTTCTGCCTGCACAAATAAGAGAGTGACTATGGCGCTGTGAGTAACTTAAGTTCAGCAAGAAAACTTGCAAGTGAAGGCATATATGCAGACATTTTTATAAGCTCGGTGGGGAAGAAATATGGGACACAGACTCCCCGAGTTAGCTAATATTTGTAATATTTTTGGTAATAGGGTGGAGGATGCTTGTCTGGTATGTTCTCAAATATTTGAAACACATCACTGTTTTAGACCTAAAATTCACAATAAGATGGAAACAATATCAAAAAAAATGTAGACTATACTCATAAATTACGCAAACCGTTTTAAATAAATGAACCCAACCAGTTGTCCTGTGCACACCACCGTGCTAAGGAATGCCTTTTCTCACGGTATTTGCTAGGGAGGTAAGTTGTTACCAAAGCAGTTTAGCTAATTCTTTCCCTTGTTTGGAACTAAGCATCTTAAACAGTTATCTAAGTCCTATTGTCTGCCTGGGACAAGCCTGGTCTCCTCAGGGAAGGACTTAGCTCTCTGCTGCTGCCAGCATTGAGATAGGGTCACCAGGATCTTGCTGTAAACTCCTGGAAGATAAAGAAGGGGAAGCTGATCCTTCCCAGGAGGGTGGAGGAGGGGAAGAAGAAGGACACATTTGGTGGCTTGTGTAGGTGGACGGAGGTAGCTGCTTACTTTGTTCATGCTAGGAAGTATCTGTATTTTTTTCATTTCACTTCTCCCTTCGCTACTCCTCATTCAAACACACACACCCCTTCTTAATTAGGTAGACAAGGCTTTCATTTTATAACTAGCAAAGAGACAATACTACAGGTAGAAGAAAATTATTGATTGATGTTCTCAAGGATTTGTAAATAACTGATAGTAGATCCTTTCCCAGACTGGAAAAAAGGAAGGAGCTAATAAATTTGGGGCTTCTGTTATGTACCCAGTTCTGTCTTAGGAGAATGATATACACTTTCAAAATTGTATTTATTATAAAAATTAGAAGAGGTCCTGGCTGGTGTAGCTCAGTGGATTGAGCACAGGCTTGAGAACCAAAAGGTCCCGGTTGCATTCCCAGTCAGGACACGTGACTGGGTTGCAGGCTAGGTCCCCAGTACTGGCTACATGAGAGGCAACTACACATCACTGATTCTCTCCCTCTCTTTCTCCTTCCCTTCCTCTCTCTCTAAAAATAAATAACTAAAATCTTTTAAACAATTAAAAGAGAGTTTGACAGGATGATGATCTTAAGCTTTTGAAATTAGTTAGGCAATGAGAGACCCTCCTAAATGGGAGACCAAGTTTTTTGCAGACAAAATGTGTCCAGCTTTCTATCCTTCACTCCTAAGAGATTTTATAGTTTGAAAACATTTTGGAAACGAAAACTAAAACTGTTAAAAATAAGTTAAAGGACCAAGAGCATGTCATCAATAAGTTCATGACTATTGCAATTATAAATTAATAGAAGTACCTCCTTTTGACCTGCCCCACATGTCATGTCGATTGAGTAAATGCTCTGAGACAATGAAATGGAAAAGAGACAACTTTCTTATAATGCTTCAGGCAGGGATTATTTTTATTTTGCTATTAGGAGCTCATCTTTATGTCAATGATCAATTTCATATGGAAAAAAGACATTTTGGGGGGGATACGAACAATTAGGAAATAACTCCAAGGCGAATGTTAGGTATGAACCAACCACCGTTGTTATTTTTAGTTGGGCAATAGGAACCATAAAAGTTAGCATTTTCAGCTTATTTTGATGCAAGCAGAAGAGTTGTTGGTTCCATCTCTCAGATGTCGTGGGCTGGCAAGGTCCTGCAGGCTGGCATCCACAGTAGACATTGCTAGGGGCATGTTCTGCAGTCGGTCTCTGCACTTCCACGATGGGGAGTAAATTGGAAAAGTTGTCAGGGAACTAGCAGATTTTCAACCGCGTTCTCTTGCTTTCCACACTGAGTGTGCAGGGGTGGCTGTCTTCTTGTGGGCGATTTGGCAGCCATGGACCAGCCTTCTGGGACAGCTGTTTGAGCCTCAGCTTTTCTGTGGATGGGTGAATAGGAAAGGGATAATTTCCCCTTTTTACTAGAAAAATATCTTGCCATAAAAATAATAGAACTTATTGTCATAACCTCTAGATAAGAGATGAGAAACCCTGGATGAAAGCAAGGAATATTTTATGTTTGGGTATAGCTGATGATAAACTGAAATTGACCACATGCTGTAATTTGATCAGATATACAAAAACTATTTGTCTGGCAGGCAAAACTAAATCCCTAGTCACTTGAAAAATGGACTGTTGAGTGGACCCATAGACATATAATCTCATATCTCATAGCCTATTAGGTCAGGAAGCTGTTACTTATGGGACCTAAACAACTTTACAGTGGCGCGTGGCTCTGGCCATTCAAGGAATAGGCGGCACTTTTCTCTGTGTCCCCAAGGATCATGATTAATGTAATATTTAGCACATATGTTTCAGGTCAAGCTATCATATTTCTCTGAACTTGTCTGGACTTCTATTCTAGTCCTTTCTTATTTTTATTATTTTCTCTAGTACATTTTTGTTGAAACATGTTCCTTTTAACGTATGGGAGATCTAAATAGAGCATAATGTTTAAAAGTATAATGCTGATCATGAGAAAGGAGTACAGAAAGGCATGACTTCTGAATATTCTACTTTGTAAAACACAGACTAATTCTCATCCTTTTTTGTTAGTGACCAGTTTATTGCTTGATCATACAACTAAGATGCTTTGCGCTCACTTATATTAATAAGGTTTAGAAACCAGGGACATCATTTCCTTCCAAATACAACACACCCCAGGCATTTGTTTGACTCTGGAGTCAGCATATGGTGGTCCTTACTATCCTGGAGTCCAGGCTCAATGAGGGCTGTGAATGCTAATCAGGCAATTAGAAGCCAATTGTATTTGTTTTGTAGTAGAGGAAGATTAGGATGGTAAGAAGGCCTGTAGAAGGGTTATCTGTGGTCAGAGATGCCTTCCTGCAGGAAGTGTTATCTGCACTGAGGACTTCAAGGACCCCTCTAGAGTTCAGTGGATCGACAAGGAGCCGGGGACACAATGGCAGTGTGTACACAGTGAGCCACACACTCTGTGCTGGACTTTGTTATAACTTTAAAACAGGAGCGCAGTAAGACACCCTGTGGTGAGAGATGATATGATCTGCTGGATCTCACCTACTTTACATTTTGCCCTTAAAAAATTACATTTGGATATTTGTTATTTTACCTTTTTCATAATTTAAAAAACTATTTATCATTTGTAACTCATTACAACAGCTGCAATTGTTCTTTTAGGATAAATCAGTTGCTTTTTTAAAAAAAAACAAATACTTAGGCTAGTTAATAAACAATTTGCTATTACTTTTCTTTTTTGCTATTACTTTTTTTTTTATTACTTGTATTAGTATGAGGAATCCTTAGGAGAATTTTGCAAAATTATTTTTATCTAGAGATAACAATATAGAAAAGTATATTGTTTGGCAAAGAATTTGAAGCACATGGGCATAGATGTAAGGATTAACTGCATTTATAAACTTCATTATGACTCTATAAAATGCACCATCTTTGTCAGTAAATCAAAGCTTATAAAAGTGGCAATTGTACATGCAGTTGGTTGCAACATTAAGAGAATGGGGATTAGGAGTGTGACTGAGATTCCTTTTATGATAAATTATCTAGCTCCTGGCTACCGTGTATGAGCTCTATTAACTGCCTATAAATTGTTCATCATAAAATCTAGTTCATTCTTGTTAATTAGGCCAAGGCTTTTATGAAGACTTTTCCTCTTATTTCTGAAAGCCTCGGCTGACAGAGGAGTAGCAACACCAGAACACTGAGGAAAAAAGGGATTCTCTGCTAAGCATCATGTTATGTTCCTTAAAAACTAATAATTAAAAAAGAAGTCCCTGAATTAAAGTTAATTAAAATTACTTTGGCTTCTTAAGTGTGAGAATGGAATCTTCTATTGTAGTCACAGAAGAAAGTTAAATACAGCCAAAATAATTGTCTTCTAACTTCAAACTCTCTCAATCAATAACATGCAAGAAAGGAAGGGTGTATATATAAAAAGGACTAGATATACCCATTAGAAATGATTAATGCCAAGCAAGTTCCAAAAAGACAAATAGACACATCATATTTTTCTGGCATATCATTCCATGTCATTATGCATTTTTTCCATGAAATTGAACTTTTATGCAAAATTATCTTTGAAGAAATCTTGTATTTGTTCCTAATCCCCAGTTTTTTTCTGTTGTATTTTGTTGTTCATGGTGTTCACATAAATGATCAACTGGCAGTGAATGTTATGTTTATATTATCTCATATTTTGCATTGCTAACCGACTCCCTTGATACCATTTAAGGTGCATCCCTAATCAGCCATCACATTTCACACTTCCCTTGCCATCTCTGAATTTTATGAGGAATAGACACGCCGTGCCCCAGTTCTAGACACCAAAGTGGTTGTGACTTCGGGAAGTCCCAACAGTCAGAGCCACAGGCTGAGTCAAGCCGTGCGATGGCTCCCCTGAGATGCAGTTAGCAAGCCTCTCTGACAGAGGCCAGAGGCAAGAAGCAGTCAAAGAGTAGAAAAGGCGGGTCTGTGTGCACACACTCCTGTGCTTAACACCCATTACGGTGCAATTAAGAATGGTCAGAAGTACTATTAAAATTTGGAAGCACCAAATAACAGTGCAGGTTGGCAATAAAGGAGAAAAATCAGTCCAAACCAAGGAAAAGCAGTTCATTTATATTTTAAAATATTGGATGTTTGTTAAACTACTTTCTGTTTTCTCTTGTTAATGCTTCTGCTAGCTAACAGTTAAAGAAATTGTAGAACAATTAGGGGAAGTGTGTTTCATTTCCAACATCTTATGGACACATTGTGTTTGTCTCACTCCTTTGCACTCACAGGACCCCAACTTCACAGGTTTTCCTGGTCCAGCTTCTGGGTAATGGTGTGGCTGCACAAGACTGCAGTGCAGAAAAGAGCTCATATAAGTTCACTCGAAATTAGATACTTAGGAAGACAGTGCAGTTCTTGACACTGAGTAACAGTGAGGGCTCTGCAGGGGGCTTCCTTGGGTGGACTGTGGTTTGAAGCAGTAACTTCAACAGAAGGCTACTGCCATGCCCTATGGGCTTACCAATGAATGCCTCGGGGGGAATAAATTGTAACAGGCCTAAACAGTTTTCCCTTTTTGATAATTATAAAGAGAATTCTTGAGCTGCCTAGTTCAGTTTTAATTGAAATAATAATTATTTTCCCTTTTGAAAGACTAAAAAGGAAAGTTTTTAGAACACGGTATTTATTTTAACAAATTGTTTTAAAGAATTTCTTGTCTAAAAACAAACAAGCAACCGTTCACTTTTTATTGTTATCATCACAATCACTATTAGTAGTTTTATTATAATTTATTATTATATATTGAATTATGATGCATATATATTGCTCTCAGTTTTTACCAGATAATTGAGCTCTACTCTAAGCCTCCCTTTAAGCTTTAAGTAGACAAATAGAAATTAATAAATATCAGGTTTTGGTGAAAGAGTCTTACTCTATGAACTGAATATTTATGTTCCCTCAGATATATATATATGTATATATATATATCTGCCCCAAACCCTGATGTGGTGGTATTAGGAGGTGGGGCCTTTGGGAGATTATTAGGTTTAGAGGTGTTCATGATAATGAGGCTCCCATGATTGGATTAGTGTTCTAACAAGAAGAGGAGACACCAGAGCTTCCTCTTTTCTGCCATCCAAGGATACAGCAAAATGTTAGCCTTCTGCAAGCCAGGAAGAGAGCCTTACCAAGAGCCAAATCTGTGGGAAACTTGATCTTGGACTTCCCCACCTCCAGAACTATGATAAATAAATGTCTATTGTAGAAGCCACCCAGTCTATGGCATTTTGTTGTAACAGTCTAATGCACTTAGCTTATGAGAAAATATTCCCCAACCTCGAGGAGCAGAATGTAGCAATGATGCAAGCATGCAAAGGAGAAGAGCCTGGGCAGAGAGGGGAAGAGGAATTGCAGAGAAGGTGCAGATGCTTTCTAACCATTTCGCCCCCAGATAGCCCACACCAGCCAGGTCTGGGGTTTTGTTGGGTTGTTGTTTGTTTGTTTGTTTGTTTATAAGAACTAGTTATGTGGCCTCACCCTAATGACGGTTAGTTGGGAAATGGAGTCCCTGACTGGTCATCATTTTTAAGAAAAACTGTGCACTATGGAGGGAACACACATCTTTGAGGGGCAGCTGGTTGTCTGTGACACAACATTTTATATGTTATTTTAAGCTTAGAAAATGCTTTTTACAGCTATAAACTCTTTGAATTCTAAGGCCATTCTAAGTTATGAGCAATATTTTTTAATGCCTAAACATTCAGTCAGTTCAACTGGGCCACAATTAATTAAGTGAAGCCAATACACTTGGTTGTTTACTGAATGTGTAATTGTTTGGCTGAATGCGGTGGTTACTTTGGCATAAAAGGTTTGCGCTGGAGTCCTGTATAGATATAATCAATCACATTGCAGCTGGTATAAAATTTGTCTTTGTCACTGCATTTATTTTCCTAGACACTGTCTACTTCCTTAATTTACTTTTCCAACTTCCTTTTAGAATGCTCCATTGTCCTAGGTTGTTCAGAAGAATGCTTCTTTTAGAGCTTAGCCGAGAGTATAACTAGGCAGACCAGGTTTGTCTCAGCATCTTTTCAACACAACCTACTTTGCATGTTTTATTTTTGCTGTTAATACGTGATGGGGTTAGTCCTACAGATCTCTCTTTATTTAAAAAAAATTCTACAATCCTGTAGATCTCTTGTTTATTAAAAAAAAAAAAAACTCTTGGTAATACTCGATGGTCAAACTATTAGCTACATGCTACATTGAAAAGATGTTTTAAAAACCATAGCACATTGCTGCAGATTTTTAAAGGAATTTTAAAATTTTATCTCTACTTTATTTCTTAAGCTTTCAATCTGTATTTTTCCAACTTAGATTTTAGGGTGTTATCTCAGGCTTGCATTAATGCCTAGCAATATGCTTTTATAAAGCCAGCCTCAATTTGGCAAAAGTCTCTACAGTTAAAGAAATTTGGAATTGAGCACTTCACATTGATTATGCACTTATACAAATGTAGGAATTCAATAAAATGATCCATTGACAAATATGAGTGCCTTTTCTAAGCTTTGTAAAGGTTACACATAGAGATGAGTGATTGCCTCCAAGGAACTTACTACTAGGACTCAGTCACAGCACCTGGCACAGTAGAATTTGGTATAAAGAATAGGAACTGATGTAAAAAATGTTAATGAGCAACCAGAGATAGGCCAGATTAGAGCTTAACAGGTAGTGTGAGAGATCAGCTCTCAAGTGATCAGAGGAGAAAGGGATGGTGGTCTGAAGCAGCTGGGAGGGAAAGAGATGGACCTGTCTTTGGGATGGATCTAAATTAGGGAGGATGTTGCTTAGATAAGCTGTGAGGTAAGGAGGTGGATGTCTCAAAAAGAGAACCAGGGATTCATATAATGTTTTTAAGTAACAATGAATAGATTTTTCTAAGGGGAACTGATGGTTAGTGAATGATAACAACAGTTTACATGTTGTAAAGATAGATGGCTATCAACTTGTGGAAAGCTCTAAATGAAAATTTGTTGTTTGGCCTTTATTTTATATTCACTGCAGAACAATTGTGGATTTTGAGATGGTCTGTTTATTGATAGTAACTTGGGTCCTATATTTCACTAGCTTCAGATTTATCTCCCAAGACAGGATTTTGGAAGTTATTACACTTTAAAGCACACTGATGTTGGTCTCTCCCTGGATTCCACCTTCTGTTTAACAGGCAAGGCACAGAATTGAGAAGAAATGAGCTTCCTCAGAGAGATTGGGTTCTCCTACTTTATCAAGACCAGAGTGATGTTCATTCACTTTTTCTCTGGGGACATGTGTTCCAAAAAGAAGAAGAGTCCAGGTACAAAATGGAAACTAAGAGGTGTGAGAAGTATACAGGTATCTATCTCTCCTTTGAACTTTGAAGGAGATTGTTTGTTATTAACATAAAAATAAGACTTCCGACAGATCGTTAGCTTTTAAGAAGAATAACCTAAATATTGTGAAATACACTGCTTCTTGGACAAATATAAAAAATTATTTGTGGCATAGCTCTTGAAGAAACAGTGCCCATGGATAACCACCTGTCAAGCTTGTTATACTTGAGCTGTGTGTATGGTTTACAGTCACAACCATGTGGCAAATGCAGGGGGTAAACCATGTTAATACTGAGTTTATCTCTACCATCTGTTGTCATTTTGACATCTACTTTCTGGAACATACCACCCTGTTTTTCTTAAGCGTGTTCTGTTATTTCTTCCTTTTCCTTTTCATTTCAAGTTATCCCCACTGATACCTGCATTATTTCATAATATCCAAAAAGGAGACTTTCTGTTGAAGGAGTGGTGAATGGCAGAGAGGAATTGTCAAAGTACTCAGTAGAAAAATATCATAACTCATGGACCCTGAAACCTATGTAAAAAGGTGAGGCTTGGAGTAAGAAAGAATGTGGAGAAAGCATGAAAGAGAAGGGAGGGTTTAATTTATTATTAACAAAAGAATCAAAGGAACTGGCCAAGAGGAGAGGACTATTTCTGTATAGGATAATGGCAGAGCATTTCACAGAGATTAAGATGGAATTAATATGATCATTAGAAATATACAACAAATTTTTGGCAACACATTTCAGCAGCAGTAGCTTCAATTAGCCCTCTGAAATCAGGAGCCGATAGGTGAGGTAAGGACTTCTTTTAACTTTATTCTTGAATTGCAATCGAGATTCACTTGTATAAGCTCCCCTCCCCCTTTTTTAATTTAGTTGGTTTCCAAAGCACTGTTCCAGTTCCTTTTTTCACTTATCCTCACAAAGTAGCTGTGAGTTAGCTTCTCAGCATCATCAGGCAAATCTTTTGGCTCCCAACCCTTAGCTAATTCCATTAGAAAATACTGACTGTAATTGTGTGTGAGAGGTGAAAAAAATTCTATTAAATAGTCACAAGATTTTTAGAACAGTAGCTAAATATCAGGATGGACTTGGAGTTCCAATGAATAGAAAGAGATGAAAAAGAGCAAAAGTATATAATCGGCCTAAGTCAACAGAATTAATCCGGGCATTATTTGAGCTTTTGGTCTCTGAAGCCATGGGCCAATGATACAGGAATAAACACTGACCTCTGATGAAGAAAAAAGCATGGATACTGGTATGGAAGGACATGGCTCTTTTTCTTTGCATCCCAGATCAAATTTAAACCTGTGATTTGGAGCTTACTCATCAGAGGAGAAATATCATGAGCTATTTGCTCTCTCTGCTTTAGCACAGCTCTGGCAAGCCTGGAAGTTGTGTTGAGATCGTCAAATCTATAGTCAAGGACCATCTTTGTGAATCATGAAACCATATGGCACTGGTTGTCTGAATTGGAAAAAAAACAAAAACAAAAAACAAAAACCCCTCAACTCTACGCCAATGAAACCAGTGATATGATCGGACAGTGACAAGGGCCATTTGACCATCTTACACCTTCTCGATCTATGCATTTTAAAAAACTGCTGCTACTGCCTGAACCATGCAAAATACCAGAACTCCTGTAGTGCTAACAAGGATAAAGATCTTGTACCAGATGGTGCCTCTTGTCTCCATCTATCTCTAGCCCAAACAATCTGCCAGAGTTTTGAAGAAAAATGCGATGTGATCGTGTTGCAAAGTATATGAAGAAACAGTAAGAAAAGTAATCTGGCTCAAGCAATGGAACCCGGAAAGAGGGATATTATTATGACTCTTTGAGCCTACGGATGAGAGAGTATTATTAGCCTTGCATTTTAGTCCATAAGACAAATGGATTTTCCAGGCCCAACTGGAAGGTGAGTATCTCACTGAGATACCTCTTTGTATCTCTGCAACATATTCACATCAGTCAGTATGGCCAAAATTTCAGAAATTCATGTGGATATTTTGTTTATATAACACGAAGTGAACAGTTTGATGATTTTTTAAAAACTCACTAGCTATAAAGGGATAGTGCACAGAAAAACTTTATTATTTTAATTTTTTGATTGTCTTTCAGTGCTGAACTTGGCCATCTTGGTGATACAAAGTTGGATACAGTTTTAGGTCCCTTTTGCAGAATGTTCTTAAAATTTTCTTTAATAAGCTTGGGTGAGATTTTTTTTGGTAATTTTGCTGTTTCTCTGTAAGACCTTTGTGGCCACACGTTTTCAAGTATCCTCTTGCCTTCTCCTACTTTGATCAAGGAACTGGTGCCCCTTTGCAATAAGATCTTTGACGATTTTATCTAACACTTACAAGATTCTAAAGTGCATTCTAATCAGAGAATATTTAATGGGAGAGAAAAAATATTTCCAGGGTTTTTCTAGATGTAACTTATCTGAATAGACAATTTAGTTTTATGTTTATGTTTGGTGCTTGAAATGAAATAATGTTTCCTAGGCAAGCCTAGGAAATAATGTGATTTGATAGAAAGTAGCTCATTGGTGCTACTTAGAGTTAGTCTTCAGGCTGATTTAGATCAGTGGACTGATAAAAGTCTATGACAAACATTTACAGAATTTGAGACTCAGAATTTAGAAACTTCTATAGCAATTTGACATAGCTGTGACATACAAGCATGTAATCATTTTTCCAAAAGTTCACATTATTTTAGTTTACCAAAGTAGCAGTCCATGATGGATGGGATGAAATAAAAACCACATTCACTGAACACATTCAGACAATTTAAGAAGCCTCACCTTAGGGTCTATGATTTCATCATTTTATGAGAGATAGATTGAATGGAGACCATGGATCCACCCACGAAGAGGAGGTCATGGCAATCATCTGGTTAATGTGCTCACCATGACTCAGGAGCTGTAATGGTAGTTGCGGAAGGAGAGGAACACATCACGGGAATGTTACCCAGAAGAAGGAGTAGGATGTTGCCTTGCTTTGAACAGGCTGTATGACGAAGGGACACGCGTGGCCCAAGCCTGATATCGGCCTGGATGGTGTTGCTCTCAGTAGGCACAGGGCAGCTTCTCCGGAAAGAGAGCCTCGAAACACTAGGAGCTTTTCATTTTTAGTTTTGACTTCATGATGGCTAAATATCTGTTTAGAAATTTGTTGGGAGCGATGGAAAACTGTGGACCTCCACAGAAATGTTCAGGATTAGAAATTTAGAACAAATGGGAAATTCTTCCTGGTAGTTTTACTGAGAAAGAAAAGTGCTCCTGTTCACATTTCTGATGTTTCGGATGCCACTATTTATAACTTTTCCCACTCATTATTCTTCTCCTCCTTCTCCTTCTTCACAAGGCAGATGTAATACCTGCGGCTGGGGGAAGGACGCGTGCTTACGCCACTCCTCCCTTGGCAGGGTGTGTTGGTGTATTCTGAGCACTGAAAATGCTATAACTAGGTAACCCACAAACAGGTAGTATAATTGCTTACTGATGGTCTATCCAAGCGACATGCCAAGTAAAGTTTCTTTGTGTCTCAGATTTGAATTTTGTCAAAGAAATGATATTAAACATTAGTAGTGGTTAGCTCTCTCCAGGTTATCTCCATTAAAACTTTTCTTTTTTTGTCCTTGAACCTCTTAGGAGAGTTGAAACAATGTTTTTACAGCTGACAGAAACCATTATCACTTCTAATTTCTAATTGTACTATTATTAGTGATGTTGTTAAATTTATAATCAACTTTTTGTCAGTTTATAGGATTTTTATTAACTGTGATAATGATTCATATGGACAACCATTTATATTGTAGCTTCTACAGAAATCTTTTTGCAGGATTATGGCTACAGGGAAGGACGGCACTCCATCTGATTCACAGCACACACCCCCTCCCTGCCAAACACATAACTTCTATAGCATCTCTTTTGACACTTTGGTGCAGGTAACAAAGGAAATGTTGAGACTCAGGTAAAGAGTCATCTCTCTAGGTTTACGAGACATTGGAGTTCACCTGAAATATAGCATGGATTCTTTGTTTTTAAAGTATATATCATAGATTTATTGGATTTACAGTTGAAAGAAGTTTCTGTCACTTTATAGACTTTTGTCAAACACCTGACCTGTTCCCATTTTAGCCCTGCTGCCGAAGGGAGAGGCACGATTCTACCTGCCGTTGGACTCGGAGGGGACAGGGACTAGAATGGCCTCACTTTCTGAGCCTTGGGAAACATGTTTCTTGCTGAGTGTGAACCTGGCATTGAACAAATGGCAGAGGCCAAGACACAGTGTCTGCTAAATGATTTCCCTTTTAGTTCATTAACGTGTACAAAATATATAGGCAAATTTATAAGGTCCATTTTCTTTTTATTGCTTGACCATCCTTCTAAAACTTCACATTGCCTCTCCTTTTCATGTCTTTGTGTTCTGCCCTCTGCACAGGCATTGTTTGATGGGCAAAGAGTGCCTGCTTACACATCGCACGTCATTTGGGCTGTCTTCTAGTGTGCAGCTTATTTCAATGCAATTGTATCTCTATTCATCTACTGACAGAAGTGGCAATGTTGCAGGCAGGGATATTTGTTATTGAAACAAACAAAGCGTGTGGTGTTACAGATTTGTATGCAAAACCTTCACAACAAAACTAAGTAGCTATTTACTTTAAATATGCCAATTAACTGTTACTAATGTACAGTGCAATTCTAGGTTAAGGATGATTGATAGGACCACGCAGTGAAATGTTCTTAAACTACAGTCAGGAAATGTAAATGTACAAAATGGAAAGAACCAGCAGCTGACAGCACTAGTTACATGTTTCAAAACAACACTTTCAAATTGTTCCTTTTATTGTTCTTTCATCCTTTCTCTATTCTCTCTTCTGCAGTCTGGTAGCCAACAGTTTACTAAGAAAGTTTTGGAAAAGAAAAAATGTTTTAGTACGAAGTAAACATCATGGGCCTCATCTCATTTGTTTCACTCAGGCAGAACTCTTAGGAGCCACAGTGGGAGTTTTGCTTGACTGAAGAGAATAGTCTTGTCTCTTTTAAATGCCTGACATCAAATCTGTCGCCATTACAAAACTAATTAAAAGGAGAAATGACTTCTCCTTTAGTTGCTATATCCTGTCTCCACAGACGCTTCTTCATTTGCTCTAGACCAGGACCGTCCAAAAGGAATACAAAACAAAAAAGACACACATGCTAGCCACATATGCATTTTTAAATTTTTTAGGAGCCCAATTTAAAAAGTAACAAATGATATTAATATTAATAACATTTTATTGAACCCGATATATGTAAACTATTATAATTTTAACATATAATCAATATAAAAGATGAATAAGATATTTTGCATTATTTTCTTCATACTGTCTTTGAAATTTTGTGTGTATTTTACATTTACAACTTATGCACATTCAGAAGAACCACATCTCAAGTTTTTGGTGGCTTTCCATGACCAGTGTCGACTGTATGGGATGGCAAGTTTGTTATGTCACCGTTTGAGGACCAGTCTACTGTCCTTGATTAAAATGTTCACTCTGGACAGCCAGGAGAAGCTGGACATGCATCCTGAATCAACACAATGATGCAATTGCTGTTCAATGCCGCTAATTATTGTTAAAACCTGCCATTTTGTTGGGGGAAAGATTAGCTAAATTCATGAGCTCAGACAGCTGACTAATGATTTTATAAAGCTACCTGGCTGTTAAATGCTAAAATGTTTGTATACCATACAAACCAGGATACCATATAAATATTATTTTAGTAAAACATCAAAGGAAACAATTATTTAAAATAAAAATATATCAAAGACCATTTGAGGTGTCAGTGGAACATTTCACGAGGCATTTCATGTTCCTTACAGCAGCAGAGTTGGGTGTGTCGTTAGAGAAACGAGCAGTGAAGTGCGGACATTGTCCACGAACCCTGCAGGAAGGAGCCTTGGATCTACTTAATCCAGTTCAGTTCTCACTAATACCAACTGTAAACCGAAACACACAAAGCAAACACGATGAAGCAGACACTGAACATCAAACAAGGAGGAGGTCATGAAAGAGGAGCTATTGGAGGGAAACAATGGGTTTTTCCCAGCTCAGCCGATTTGTATTAATGTAGTGTTCTGTGTGCAGCACACAGAATATGGAGGCAAAAGACAACAGCAATAGCAACGATGGCAACGGTGGTGTCACATGTATTCAGATTTGGAGAAAACATTTGTGTGAGGAGCAACTCCACAACAAAGCATAATAAAGTAAGTGCTGTGGTGAAGGTAGTCAAGAGAAGGACTGACATATTCTTTAGGTGTGTGATATTTGAAGACTATGTGGAGTTGCGGAAAGGCACTCCACGCCTCCTTGCTCTGCTCCAGCTCCCCTATGGGCTGCATTTCCCAGATTTCTGTGTCAGCTGTCTCTCGGTGGGTTTAGTCCATGAGAAACCTCAGTGGGAGAGCAAAGGGCTGGAGGATGGGGAAAGCAGGTTATTTTCCATGTTTCTCTGTGTCTAAGGTGGTATCTCTGGAAATGTCCCAAGTAGTGTCTGTACTGTAACTCCTACTCACCCAGTCTATTCCTCTCACAGTTCTGCCTTCATCTAGGTGACCCCAGCTTCTGGCCCTGGTATCACAGGTTCTTCCCCTTTCTGCTTTAGCCTAGAAATCCTAGTGACTTCCTGGGGTTTCTAATCATTGGGTTGTCTCACCACTCCCTCCCTGTTCTGCGAGCCTTTCTGCTTCTGTGTAACTAATTCCCTGTATAAATTCACCCCATCCCCCATTTTAAATACTTAGAGCCCCCTCTCCGCATTTGAATTGTGACTGATAACAGAATGAAATAGAGATTATGAAGACACAAATGAGCACAGTTCCAAATAAATTATTAAACAGATTACTTACTTCTACTCCAAAGTAGACAGTGATCACTGAGAACGAGCATGGATTTCTTAAGAGCAATTATGATCAACTCACTTTGCTTATTTAATTGGTGGTTGAAGAAATACTGGCATTAAGGAAGGCCTTTGAAGTGATCTCTCATGATGCCCTTGTGGTTAATAGACACATGTGTGCTGGATGATACAGATTTAGTCAGGTTTATAGGCTGTCCTGGAAAATACCTAGAGGGAACTATGGCTGCCTTTCAATATTTGAAGAGGGATTAGATTAAATCTTTCAAACACTAGAGGCAAGAGCCAGGATCAATGTTTGAAGTTCAGGGAATTTGATTTTGGCTCAGTTAAAGGAAGTGCATTCTAAGAATTAGACTTCTTCAGAAGACTTCAGACTTCTTTCGGTGTGGAAGATGATCTGTGCCTCTGATTGTATCTAAACAGATGTTACCTGTAAGGAATGGGGTGGGGGGAAGGATTCTTGCACTGAACTTGAAGTAGATTATTCATAGTCTCTTCCAATTCTGAAAGCTAAGAATTGATCGGTGTGGTCATCCATGCTTGACACTAATATGGCACCAAAGATAATTCTGTCATTTGGGGCTCCTTCTGAAGTCTCAGAAGGAGCCCCAAAACTTAACTGCCTCTAGGTGATCATTGCTAATATAAATGATCACTGTATTGATGAAGAACCAGCTAATGGAATTTCCTGATTTATAGAAACACAGATATACTAGTTTTTAGTTCAAATAGAAAACTATTCTTCTCCCATTTTGAAAAAAAATCAGCATATAAAGGATGGGGCATAAAGTACAAATGAATACAATACAAATATCATCACCAATGGATATACATTTAAAATATAAGATATGCATGCAAAATATATTGAAGATTTTAGTGAAGAATGACACCAGTTAGTTATTAGGAGACAACTTGACTTAATAGAAAGATTTTTGGAGAAGATGACAGTTTTAGAAAATATTTTATCACCTGTGTTGAGAGAAAACAGCTGAAATTCAGCTATAATCAATTAATCATTCGACAAGTTTCCATATAGCCATAGGCAACATTTTTAAGCAGGAGAAGTGGTTTTTTTGTCTCCTATTCTTTGTTCTTGTCCATTACATGATGCCTTGTATTTGAAAGATTTCCAATGGCCTCTAGGTTTCTACCCTCTACTTCTCAGGAATAGATCTGAGAAAATGTTTTGCAATAAGATACAAAATATATATTAACTAACACTACTTACGTTGAATAGAGTTGTGAATGAATGAATGTGTGAGTATACTTCTATCAAGAGGATTTTATTCATGTGTTTCTGATGAGTACCTATTATAAACAAAGTACTGAATGAATTGCACCTTGTTCCCACTTTCAAAGTCTCCAGGATTGTGAAGCTAGACCAAGGTACCCAGAGCTAATTATAGTACAACACGGTAAGTGCTGTGCTACAGGTATTAGCACACTGTTATGGTAACAGAAGAGTGTGTGATCAATTTATCAATTCTGTTGCAGTGGGGGTTGGGCAAAATTCTGATGGGAAGGAAAGCTTCAGACAAGCGGTGACATTTGTTTTGTTATTTTTAATTGTTACTGTATTTTTCCTTTATCATTTAGTCCCCTTAGACACCCTTCCCCCAGCAATCACCACACTGTTTCCATGTCCATGAGTCCTTTTATCCTTTCTGCTCCATGCCTCTACCTCCTAACGTCCCCCTCCCCACCAGCTGTCATCCTGCTCTCCATCTATGAGTCTGTCCCCATTTTCCTTGTTAGTTCAGTTTGTTCATTAGAGTTCACACGTGAGTGAAATCATGTCTTTCTCTGCCTGGCTTATTTCACTTAGTATAATGTTTTCTAGGTCCATCCATACTGTTGCAAAGGGTAAAATTTGTCCATCAGCAGATGAATGGATAAAACAACTATGGGACATTTGCACAATGGAGTACTAGTCGGATGTAAAAAAAGAAAAAAAAAAGAGTAGCGATGACATTTAAACTTAGAACAAAAGAAAATAATACTTCTTCCCAGAGAAAGAAGTGCAGAGAAGGGTCCTGAAAGCAGCAGAAAGAGTTTGTGTGGAAGTTCAAAGGTATTTGAGTTTTAATGGCTACCGGTTTCCACTAGCATCAACCAGGGGTTAAAGTACCATTTTGTGGGAATTTAAGGAGATATTATCTTTAATAGACTTCATGGAAAGTTACTTATTCTTCAGTGTAGGGCCAGCCTTGTCCATTACTCTGTTGTACACTAATATATTAACAGTGCCTAATAATTACTCTTAGAGGTCTGATAAATTCAATGAGTAATGCACATTGAATTTTTAGGTTTCAAACAAAAATATTCAATGTAAGCCTTATACATTAATTCTTCCTTTCAAAAGCAACCTCTGCTGGCTCATTTTTTAGCAAGGTATTCACTTTGTAGAAGTAAATTCATCTATAGCATGACATACATTAATATTAATATG
Source organism: Micronycteris hirsuta (assembly GCA_004026765.1). Taxonomy (NCBI): domain Eukaryota; kingdom Metazoa; phylum Chordata; class Mammalia; order Chiroptera; family Phyllostomidae; genus Micronycteris; species Micronycteris hirsuta. The sequence goes on from PVJI01003020.1 coordinate 40,137, forward strand.
CTACTAACGAGATTTTTTCTCTAAAAACGTGTATTTATAACTTCAGCTGTGGTCTTGTAGCACTCCAATCTTTTAGCACCTGCCAACTTTTATGGCAGCTCACAAAACAAGGGCACCTCCCACAGTTCTCGAGTTGCCTTTCCTCTCTTGGGCAGACACATTGAAAAGAACACCTTTCAGGCAGAAAGAATTGAAGTCAAGAGACTGGACACTCAGGCCCGTGTGGAGGTGCTACCCAAAATCAATGTGGAGGATCGAACTGCAGGTTTCAATAGCTATAGCCTAAGGAATTTCTGTAATAAACTAGAAACAATCATTAAAAGGAAGCACTTAGGAAAATATTAATTTCAGCTAGGAAGATGTTAGAGTCAGAATTTTCTGAGGATTATTAAATCTGCAAATAATTTACACCAAGTTTTAATTTAGCTTTCAATTTTACTAGTGGATCTACTGATTTTTCCATTCCAGAGTCAGTGCCGTTTTTAAAGGGTGGTTTTAAAACCAATAATTTAATCCACATTCGGCTAAAACATTTAAGTATGAGTGCTTTACTTAGATGTATTTTTACTTGCTTAAAAAAAATCTGATTTTAATTGCCAAACTCATTTTTAAAAATCAATTCAATGAAAAAATGCTATGGTTTCCCATTGTTTTCCCTCACTACTTTTCTTTCTTGAACCCAAGGGAAAACATGGATGAACAACAACAACAAAAAGTGCTCTGTGTAGAGCCTTCTTTAAAGTCTCACTTTGGTGACGTATGAAATCAAAACCAAATTGTTCGAACCAACTATAAGGCTCAGTTTGAACTGTAAAGAGTGCTTGTGTTTTGTGGTAATTCCTTGTGATGATTTTATTTTGTTCCTCTCATATGTACCATCATATTAACATATGCTAAGTAACATACATGCTTTGGTTGCTAAATTTGCCTTTTGATTCTGCTTTTGATTGGCCAAAAATTATTCTAGACTTTCTACTAAGAATGGTTAAGGCAGGATGAGTAGAAGGAGCAATGAAAGGGGCCAGATGAGATAAATGGGTTTAGTAGATGAATAAAGGCCATTTTTCTTGATTGTGTTTTTTAGAGAAGAATGCAATATTGTCTCATTCGAATATATTTATGATACAAAATATTTGGACAATTCAATCAAAGCCATCAAAGAACCCGAGTCATTTACCTTTGCATGTTAATTGTATACATTGCAATGCAGTCCAGTGAACTGGTTTCTAGAAGTAATTCCAACCACCTGTCATATCATCACTACCAGTGAATGATCAGAACAATCTGAATGGTTCAGGGCCACTCACCAGAAAGTGTTTTTAAGGAGAAATATCTTTCCGATATTGTGACTGTGTTACTTAACTCTGTTTTGGTTATAATAACAGAGATCCATGTCAGACTAGCTTAATTAAAACATAAGAATTTATTGTAAGGATATTTCACAGAGCACAAGGGCAGGGGTTGCATAACTGGGGTTCCTGAGAGTCTGGAGCCTAGTTGCCAGCTTCTCATTTCCACGGGAAACAGGAGAGTGCTGGCTTCAGAGAAAAGCAGATATAGTGACTTGGCAGACCTCTCAAAGGCAACTCATAGAAAATACAATAAATTCAATTCGCTTAAAGACAAACACACCCAGTAGTAGGTTATAGTTTTCCTAAAACTACAATATAGTCACCGAAACTTTCCCGTCAAGACATTGTGAAATATTTTATGTAATATATTTTAGGAAATTTAGTACAGGGAGGCCAGGTATATTGGAAAAAGAACAAGTTCTTTAGGGAATGACATATCTGAGTTTCAGATTTGGCTCCCATATTTAGTAAGTTAGGGGGCTGTTAGGTAATTATTTCATTTTCAGGGTCTCAGTTTGTACACCTATACATTGGGCATAATGACACCTACCCCATAGGAGTTCTCATAATTAACAATAGTATATGTACAATAGCTAGAAGAGCATGTAATTCATATGTAAATCAATAAATGGAGGTGTTGTTACTATATTTACATTTAGTGCGATTAGGAGGTCCACAGTCAGCAGTATCATTTCAGATGATACACATGTATGCTGCTGGACCAACAGGGGCTACTTTGAGGCAGCCCCTGAAAAGCTTGAAAACAGAAACAAATATTTTTTCCTTAAAGTCAAACTATAAAAACACTCAAAATGAGACAGAGAGAGGTCAATCAATTTAAAGCAATCTTTCTCCAATTGCACTTATTATTCCTTCCACAAATTGGTGTTAATCTACACAAAACCCAAATTATTATTTCATGTTTTTCATTCAATGAACTTTATACCAACTCCCTGTTTTAAATTATTTAACCTCATCTTTGTAATGCCATTTTTAAAATTAGGATTTGGTATATGGGTTATATATTTTTTCTAATAACCATGATCATAAATACATAACTGTTTATATAGAAAAGTACTCATCCTCTTATCAAATAAAATGAACTTAGGGAAACATTGACTTTATAAGGTAAAATGACTCCAGAGCCTATAAGACTGACATGAACCTGAATGAAGACTTAACCATATTTAAAGAAAAAGATAAGAAAATAAATATGTCAACTGAAAAAAAGGACACAGAACAGGTCAGAAGTGAGTCACCTTAATGAAGCACTCCCCTCGCCCCCCGCCGGCCTCAACACTTGGGGATCAGCCCACACAGTCAGGTCTTTCCCTCTTGAAGATACACACCTATCTGGCCGTGGCAGGAAACTTCCCTATCATTCAGTTTACTCATTTGTAAAATAGGGATATAATATAGTAGTCAAAGCATTGTTATGAGAAAACATTAAAATAATGTCCTCAATAAAAGTTTTTTGGTTTTTTTTTTAATTAAAAAACAGATCTCCTGACTCTTACTCTCATTCATGTTGGGTAGTCAACATGACTTGTCAGGCTATCTGAGTTATTTTTCTCCTGGGAAACTAGGAAATAATTTGGGAAGGAGGCCTTACATGTCTACTTTATAAGCATTGTTAGACAGCACACAACAGTTTCATCAAGTTTAATCAATTCTGATAGTTTATTAACCATCAAATCCTAGAGAAGACCCTGGTTGGTGGTAAATTCACCCAAAGTAAATTCTACATTGATGTGGATTCCTGGTGACTAATTGACTTTCTCTAAGTATCAGGTACAAATACTTCCAAGTCTTCTGCTATATAGTGTATTAAACAACTTATTACTGAAATCCAGTTATCAAATAACAGTACTAACAGGGAAATTACAAAAAATATCCCTGGATCTCAAAGATTTTATCTTTTAACTATGGAACTCATAAGACCATGTGTGAATATTTTTCTTATAGGTATGAGGACTTCTGCATGTATTTCTTCACAATAATAGCATTTTATAGTTGAAAAACCTGAGTCACAGAGATTAAATGACTGGCTGAAAGGCTGCAACAAGTGTTCAATAGTGAAACCAGGACCAGAGTTCAAAGCCCAGGGTTCTTCACCCAGTGAATCTGACCCAGGTTCTGTCTCTAACAATGCAGATGTCCAGGCCTCTCCCACAGACATTCCACATTCAGCAATTCCAGGCATGCGCTCAGGAATCTGCCTTTTAATAAAACCCCAGGTGATTCTGATGCAGACAATCTGCTTTGATAAGCATTGCATTAGATTATGCAATGTTTCCACTAAGGGACTTGAGAGCATTTCAAAACAACACGCCAGCATGCGTAGTGAGTATGGAGTTATGTTGGGATTCAGGAGCTGAGGGTGAGGGCTGGGGGAAGGAGGAGATCTCTGGTTCAGGCCAGTGCTGGCCAGGCACCTGGGGGGCATTTAGGTTATCCCGGAGGTTCCTTCAATGACTTGGACAATGTCTGCTCATCGCTACATTCAGTTCACACAAGAAATCCCAGGAGCATTTGCCCTGGAATTCTTCTTATTCCTTTTTTTTTTTTTTTTATTTTTAAATAAAAACTGGACTCAAAATGTCTTAAATTAGGAAAGAATTCAGCATCAAATGTTTCTTTTTTCCCTTATATGGATTTTTCTGAAAGCTCTGTCTAAAATACCATGTTCTTTCTATGTCATATTCATTGTGAACACAGGCAATGGGATTCGGCCCTTGGATGGCTTTCAGGGGAAAAGACAGAACAAAACAACAAAACACTTTATGTTTCTTTTCAACGGCACAGATTTTTATCATGTTAAGGTCAGGGTTGAGTTCAAAATGTTGCTCATTTGGGAGTGAAGGATTTCTGTTTCTCACATGATATGAAAAATCATGGAGTTAACAGTGTATAGAAAAACACTCACAGTAATTTGCAATGACTGTGAATTGAAAAACTATACAGATTGCATGACATTTGAGTGGACAGTTAAACGTGAATACTTACCTTCAATTCATGTCTAAACCCCAGAGCAGAGGCCTATGACTCTGCAAGGCAAGCCTTTGTTCGGACGCCTGGCTTTCCACATAGCCATCACTGTGCACTGGGAGCCAGCCTGGGACTGCCCCTCAGGGGTATGGCAAGTGGCAGGAAGTGACCTTTCAATCGGGCCATTGTCTAAGGAAATGTTCCAACCATCTTTCCCTCAGCCTACTTGGTTTCACATAATCAACACATTTGTGCAGCAAGTGGGGAGCCCCAGTCAGGGTCGGTCCTCTGCCCCACAGCTCCTTCTCCTTTTTTCCTCTCATCGCCTAGCATTTGTCTAGCTTTGGGAAATCTTTGTGACTCAGCACTTATGTGAATGGTTATTCCCGTTTCCCAAATCATAGTTGCCTTTGCCCAACTCGCAGCAAAGCTAAGCCTATTTGGCAAGATACAAGGCAGGGACATTTGCTATGCATGGCCTGTGTTATCTTTTATGTATTCCTTAATTTTGATAAACATGCTTCTTTTCTCCTTGGTAGAGTGTATGTTTCTGGAGAATATACATCATTTTTATAATTTTGAAATGGTTTTTAATTCAGAATTCCATACTTAGTGGTCCCTCAATAAATTAGCAAATAAATATGTTTGGCAGTATCAGTGATTATTATCAGTGTCGTCTCTTTTCCTCTGCCCTGTCCTCCAGGAGGACTTTTGAGAGACTTGTCCTTGAAATGAGATCTGGCTTCAGCCTTGTGTCTTTATTTCTAGCAAAATTGCCATGATATTCCTTCTATACATAGTCACCTTATCACAAGATAGAGAGACAAAAGTGCTTGAACTAAGGCAGGGCCAAGGTGCTGGTCAAAATTATGAAAAAGACAAGTCGTATGTTCATTATCATCCACCATCTCCGCCTAAGGTCATTGAATCCCTCCAGGTGGCCTCTGCTTTATCAGGGTAAAGCTTTTACCATGTTTACCAAAATACTCACTGACGTTAAGAATAGACCTTATCCAAAATTTTCCTTATCTGTAATTTTCAGAACTTCCTTACATTGTATTTCAAATGCCCTCTTACCTTGCTGTTTGTTAGGCGCAATGCTTGGTGAAGGATGCATGAAACAGACAAAACTTTGCTAATGTAAGACTAGCCAATACGGTACCTTTCTCAAGAATCAACATGCCTTAACTCTGCACCACATCATATGTCATCAGGAAAATGCAAAACAACAAAATGACACTACTACACACCCATTAAAATGACCAAAATATAGGACACTGGCAACACCAGATGTGAAAATATGGAACAACGGGAACTTTCATTCATTGCTGTGGGAATGTAACATATAGTACAGCCACTTTGGAGAACAATTTGTCAGTTTCTTTCCAAATGAAACATACTCTTTTTTTTTTTTTTTTTTGAAGATTTCATTTATTCATTTTTAGAGAGAGGAGAAGGGAGGGAGAAAGAGAGGGAGAAATAGCAACGTATGGTTGCCTCTCACATGGCCCTCACTGGGGACCTGACCTGCAACCCAGGCATGTGCCCTGACTGGGAATTGAACTGGGACCCTTTGGTTCCCAGCCCGTGCTCAATCCACTGAGCTACACCAGCTGGGCCAAATGAAACATACTCTTATCATGTGATTTAAGAAGTACGCTCCTTGGTAACTTACTCAAAAGAAGACAAAATTTATGTCCACACAAATACCTGAACATGGATATTTGTAGCAGTTTTATTCATAATTGCCAAAACTTAGAAGCAAACGAGATGCCCTTTGGTAAGTGAATGGATAAACTGTGGTACATCCAGACAATGGAATATTATGCAGCCCAACAAAGACATGAGTTAGCAAGCTCATTCCACTGGAGGAAAATGAAATTCATATTTCTAAGTGGAAGAAGCTAATCTGAAAAGCTACATACTATATGACTCAAACTATATGACATTCTGGAAAAGGTAGAACTTACGGAGACAGTAAAAAGATCAATGGTTGCCTGGGGCTAGAGAGGAAGGAATAGGCAGAGCACAGATATTTTTGGAGCAGTGAAACTGCTCTGTATAAAACTAAAAAGGTGGCTACATCTCATTATACATTTGTCCAAACCCATAGAATGTACAGCTTAAACAGTGAATCCTAATGTAAACTACAGACTTTGGGTGATTGCGATGTGTCAATGTAGGTTCACCAGTTGTCACAAATGTTCCATTCTAGGGGGGGGAATGTTGAAAATGAGGGAGGCTTTGCGTGTGTGGGGGCAGGGGCTGTGTGGGAAACCCCTCTCCTTCTGCTCCATGGTGCTGTGAACTTAAAACTGCTCTAAAAAATAAAGTCTATTAAAAATACTCTAGCTCAGTTTAAAGGCTCTTTAGAGGTCATTCTAAGTATATCGATTTGTTCTTACAATCTCTTAAATGTATCCCTTTTTAATGTTTGTATTGGTACTGTCCTTTTTCCAGCAAAAGCCTCCAAAGTGGTTTCCTTGCCTCCTCTCTTCTTTCAGCAGCCCATCCTATGATCTGTTGCCAAATTAAACTTTTAAAACTTCTCTTTTATAGTGTCACTCTTCGGATAAAATTGCCCTCTTAGACCTGCATTGTTTACCTTGCTGGGATGGCAGGCATACAGCATGTACGTCACCTTTTTCTCCTTCCTCGTGGCAGACGTTAATATTCAATCATGTTCTGTCTTCCTGAGAGCCAGTGGCCTCAGAATCCTCAACAGGGAGTTCTAATGAATCACTGTCAATTGCTAGGAGATAGTTTTCCAGATGAAACTTCCTAGTCATACCTGGGTCATAATAAGACATTCAAAGTGAAAACCCGCACTCAGTGAAGTCAACACAAGCTGATGCTCTGTCTTTCACTGGATGGAGGTCTAAAATATGCTTGCTTTGCTCTAGCAAAATTCAGAACCTAACTGTCTACGGAACACACTCTATTCTGTTCAGACCCTGGGCCACTGTTTCTGAAATTTCTCTGCTGATAATGTGCAGCCCACTGCTCTTGTCTAGTCCAAAAAGGCCCATGTTTCAAGGCTCAGCTTTAATTCTCCTTGTTCCATGAATTCTTAGACCATGTTGGGCCATAGTTCCCTTAACTCTCAGTAACTGTGCCACTCATTTAATCACCGACTAAAGAGGTTTGTGAAATGGCTCTTATGTGGCTGGTGTTTTCTTGGTGAGAGTGTGTTCTATCTTCGCGCTAGGTTTCAGAGGGCAGAAACCAGATTCCTGACTCCTCCTTCCTTTCATAGTGCTGGTTGACAGCATCTCACAAAATGCTGCACTTACTGCTCCATTTCCCAGTGGCAGATCAGTAAAAGAGAAATCAGAAAAGTATATGAGGTCAGTCCAGAAATAGTCCAGCCACATAATATGAAATATAAAGACATTTATTGAAGAAGGTACAAGATACAAGAAACATTCTACACAGGACAATGATGCCTCTTCCCCCTTCAACGTAGGCACCTTGGGACCTCACACAGTTCTCCCAATCACCATCAGCTGCCCCATGATATTTTCCTGAATTTCATCAAAGGTCTGAAATCTGTTCCCTTTCAAAGGTGGTTTTAATTTTGGGAAAAGCCAGAAGTCACAGGGCACCAAATCTGGGCTGTAGGAGGCTGAGTCACCTGTGTGATTTGATATTTTGCAAAAATACTCTGTGTGAGATGTGATACATGTGTGGGCTTGTTGTCATGATGAAACTGCCAATCACCAGTTGCCAATAGCTGCAGCCGTTTTGGTCATATTGTAACAGGGTACCAACAGGGCCCCCCCAAAGGGGGGATTTGTGACAGGTTCCAGAACTCGGGGTGTCCAAGAATATAGAATATCCCCACCCCTACAAGTCTGGCTGGGGGATTGGTCACATGGAGCAGGGCCATTGAGATTTATTTTGCATATCAATATAAACAGACCAGGTGGGCATGGGCTGGGTGGAGGAGAGCAAAGGGGAAAAATTGGGACAACTGTAACAGAATAATAATTAAAAAATAAGTAATAAATAATAATAACAGGCCAACTTCATACCTGATGTGCAAAAACAGTTATTTCATATATCAATAACAGCAGACTCATCTTCCAGCCTAAACGGAGTTAGAAGGTGTGCATAACTTTGACCCGTGATGTAACTGGGAAGCAGCTCCCCCTGGATACAGTGCGTCCGTGAGAGCTTGTTGATGGTTCGCTCAGTGACAAGGGGCCACGCCTTCCCAGACTTACCTTGGCAGCCACGAAGGGCTGAAAACTGTGAGAGTGCTGGCAGGTGCAGCCGATTGTGGGAGGAGTGGGAAATGGGGTTATGGAGGATGTTCCAGGATGGTGTTTAAACTGTCAGGTCAAAACCGGGAGAGAGACAATGGAGACAGTGCTGGGCTATGCAAGAGGACAATGCGAGACCATGAGAAAAGGAAAGGGGTGAAAGGACTCTCGCTGCTGGTCATGAGAAGGTGCCACAAGGTTTAGGATTAAGAACTGGAGATTGTGTCGACACAGCTGATGGTGCTAGGGACTTTGGGGAACCTACCCTGCTGATCATGGATTACTGAGGGGAACCAGGAGCAGTAAGCTGCGGACTTCTGTTCTTTTTCTTCTGGAGGGTTGTACTTCTGATTGGCGTGTTCTGAGACTGGCCTGACTGGGTGAAGGAGTGAAGGAAGGACTGTGTGGGTTTGTGGGTATTTTAAGGGACTTTGGGATTTTTAATGGCAACATTCTGCCATTACTCTAAATATGTATAACTTTTGAATAAATAGTTCCTTTCCTTTTCACCAAACACTGGCATTGAGAGCCACAATTCCTAACACCTGGTGGCTGGCAAAGAACTGACAGTGACAGAAAGACCCCGGGGGAGGTGGCTTGTTTCAGTAACAGTATCTGGGTTCTCCCCATGGGTTCCTTTTAGTCATAATATTGTAAACTCTCAACTGATGAAGACCATTGAGGTAGTACTCCTTATTAATTGTTTGGCCTGGAGGGGTATACTCATCATGGACAGCACCTTCCCAATCAAAAACCACACTTAGTGTGGTCTTTACCTTGCTGCAACTTTGAAGTGTTTGCGTCACACTTTTATTTGTGCTGCACTCATTGCATCATCCCTGAAAGCCTTCTGAACCATCCAAATAATTTCCACAGAGGACTGTTCAAGCTTAAGTTAAAATTGATGCAGATTTGTTGCTCTGCTTAGCCATTTTGAATGTGATGGCTACACAGTGCACATAGTCACTCAACAGCGTCTACTGCTGCCACTGACTAGTACAGTGAAGTCGTCATTGTTCATGCATGCACATTCCAGTCCACTCTCCTTGGCTGCCAGGTTGCATTGGTATCATGCAAACCATTCTTGTTATAATAATAATGGCTAGACTTTTTCCAGAGGTACTTTGTGTATGTATGTGTGTGTGTGTGTGTACCTTTCCATGCTCCTTGTACAATAAAATAAAATATTCCTGAAAATGAAATGGTTTAATATGATAATAATCCTTGAACTGCAAGTGAAGCCTGGGGATGTAATCCTCAGTTAATCAATAGTGTATGTTTTTGGTTTGTAGCTAACATTTATTGAGACTCCATGTACCAGGCACTGTGTTAAGGGTTGATTATACACAGGCCCTTGTTTAATCTTCACAACTACCCTGTGAAGTAAAGACTATCATATCTTCAATTTGTAGATATGGGGAAAATGAGGCACAGAAAGATTATGTAACATGCCCAAAGACCCTCAGCTGGAATGTGACAGAACTGAGATTCCCACCTAGCTGTCTGCAGTCTGATCATGAGATCTTTATTCTCCGTCACCAGAAATCCAACCTTTTGTCTGGAGAGTCTTTTATTTTCTTTCTCAAGACTGATCTGACCTCTGCTTTTAGAATTTCCACGAGTAACATAAAATTTCGAAGGAAAGTAATAAATGTCAGAATGATTCAAAAGGAAAAAAATATGATTGTTTGGTTTGTCATAATTGAGTATATAATACTTAAAGATTGGATTGATATTTTGTCAGTAGACATATGAAGTAATGGCAGCAAACTAAAAGGATAGAGTAGAGAAAGGAAGAGAGGGTCTTGGAGGTTACTGATGGTAGTTTTGAGGAAAATGAGGAGAAAAGGCTCAAAGCTTTCTAAAACGGGCTATCACAGAGAAAGGAAGGAAGAAGAATAGAATAGAGAGCCTGTTTTAAATGAGAACATACTAAGGGGAGAGCATAATGGGAAAATGGGTGATGTGAAATGACCTTCTCAGCTTAACCAAAAAGAGTGTAGTTCCTACCTCATGTCTTCTACACTAATAAAACTGCTGTTTCCTAAACTGCTTTTGCTAAATGGCAGTAGCTGAGAAGACAGAGTTGGGGAGAGATCAGAAGCTGTGAGCCCTCCCTTTGGTAGGAGAGATCCTTTCAGTTTTAAATTTTAGACATTTGCACTTCTGAGAGAATGCTGATGTGAACCAGCAGTTGTCAAATGAGAGAGTGCCGGTTGAACCTCCCAGTTTAGTCTTAGACCACAAGCCCTCAAAAGTCCTATACAGATATTACTGGGGAGGAAAAGGTGAGGACATGCCTCTTCTTTGTGCCCCGTACTTTTAATTGAGCCTCCAGTGAATTTCCTTAGAAGTCAATGGCGGCTCCACGTCCCAGAAGGGACAGGGGAAGTGTGTGAAACAAGATGAGAGGTGGGATCATTATTTCCCAGAACTCTCCTGACTTCTTTTTAGACCCTGGTCAAGGATAGAGCTGTTTGTTGTAATAAAATATCCAGTAGCAGGAAGTTGAAATGAAGGTTATACTAAAAAAAAAAAAAAAACACAACAAAAAACACAAAACAAAAAACAAAAATCTAAAATGAAACAAAATAAAAACCATGCTAATTTTAGCTCCATTCAAAACCCAGGAAAAAAATTAATGTTTACAAAATTAAGATTAATCTACTGCCAAAATTCAATTCATTAGTTAGGAACACTATAAGGTAGTGATGAAGTTTGTGCTGGTTGGACTTAAAGGGAATTAAAACTTTACCACTGGGAATGCTTGTCCTCTTGCATTTGGCTTAATAATTATGGACTTTTCTACTGCAAGTACTAGTAGCTAAGGAGTGGGTCTAAAAATCTTTACCCAAGAGTTTACCCACTTCACTTGACATGCAGGGGCAGGGGGCTCGTCTTGTCAGAATATATTGAATACTGAAGATCATGGTTATTATAGCTTAAGAGCTTTTGCAGGTATTGAATTGATTTAAACACTCCTTATGTAGATAAAATAATCCCAGGTACTGGAAGGAAGTGCACCAGGAAAAAACAAACACTGAGACTTCTTTTCTCTTTGACAAATATGGAGCTCTTTTCCACCCATCAGGAAGTGATGTGTTAACATGAAGGCTGTGGAAGTCCTTAGGGTATATTTGGACTGGTTGGGTGTGCTTGTGCATTATATAAAACTCTCTGTGCATGAGGTGCAGGAGGTGGACATGTGCAAGCCGGCCTGAGGGGGTAATCTGAAAACAGAATGAGAGGCCAGAGTGTGTTTACGATGCTAAGGCAGGATAACACGTGTAGAAATCCTGAGCTGAGTGTCTAGCACAAAATAAGGACTAAAGAGTTCATTTGGTGTTTCTATTGTAATTATATTTATTTATTTTAGTGCAACTTTTAGAACTGCTTTACAACTTTGCAAAGGAATCTTAATTTAACCTTCTGATTGGTCAATATATCAGGAAAATGATATTTTATTTCATGTAAATCTTATAACCAGCATTGACCTGCAAGAGCTCTCTTGATTTCAGAAAAAAAAGTGGCAAACATGTGTCTTTGAGAATTCCCTTAAAGTCCTGTGAAATGTAAATCTGGGCATCCTTGAGTCGGACTCCTCTACCTTATATCTACACAGAAGTTAGCAATTGGTCTTCAAAGGAGCAAGCGGGAGAACACATCCTCTCACGAAGCTTTATAGGTGTATGGAGCCTTGAAGATCCTCTGACTTAATGTTCATAAGACAAAACTGTTTTCTCCTAAGTCACTGAACTAGTTAATGGCAGAGAAGAGATTAGAGGCCAGTTATTTTGATTTCTGGGCCAATATTCTCTTTCCTTAATATACAAAGATTTTTATTTCTTGTCTAAGTCTATTGAATCTTCTTTTCAGACCGCGTATACTGTAAGCCGGATGACATAGGTTCTGAAAGGATGCCTCTCCTTACAGGCTGGTGGGAGAGAAGCCAGTAAGAACGAGTGTGCCGTTACTGCAACTTCCCACCTGACTCGCTGACTGTCACTGGCTAGCCCAGAGACACAGACAGCTGTGCACGACTGAGGCACCTATACCTGGTCCCTCCCGGTGCTGTCCCTCCGGTGCTGTCACAAACCACACGTGTGGTTTTCCTTACCCGGGGGACTAGCTACCAAGACACCGCTCTGAGTGCAAACACCGTTCCCTTGAGGAGTTTCAGAAAGGTGGGAGAGGACTGAATGCTTAGGATTCTGGGCGCAATACGAGAGTTCTCAAAGACAGTGCAGTCACAGTGCTTCTCCCTGTCTTTGCCCACCACCAGTCTGCCCTGGCTGCTAAGACTGATAAATGCAGGATGCAAAAGAAAGGTCATTCCCCACACTGACCCCCTCCGTGTACTTTTGCTCATGTTTGGGGACCAGAGAGGGATGCTGGTTTCATGAAATTCCTATATTTTAAGCAAAGGTTGGAGGGTTTAGCTGGGGGAAAGTGAAGAATTCATAAATAGAGAAGGGAGAAAAGTAAATAAGCTTTAAAGCTAAAAATAAGTTCAGGTTGCTAATCATTATAAAGTTGATTAATTTGAAAGAAGTTAAAAAAACACATAAGACCCTGGGTAGTTAAGTTACATTGTCACAGAATCTTTGAGACCACAGTTTCCAGTCTCTAGATGTTACCAGAAGAGTTAATTAGCCCAAACTGTGGCTGCTAGTTGCTTTAGCTGTCTTCAACTTGAAGTTGTTTTTTTTTGTTGTTGTTGGTTTTTTTGTTTTTTTTTTTTTACATGTAAGTTTTAAAGCTAATTAGGATACACCTGGAATTCATGGCTAAAGCCAATAATTTCCCCCAAGGGGTTATATTTTTATATAACAAAATTTTTAAAAAAGGAAAGATGTGAGAGGTAAAACATAATCTTTAGATTCAGGGGGAAATGGCATAACCATTTCAGCTCAGCAGACCACAAGGCCAAACAAGCTTTGGCTGGAATTGAGTGCTGTGTGCTTCTGTTGAGAGAAGAGGATGCTTCCCAGATGTGCCCGGGGGACTACCTGCCTCATTCCTATTTATCATCAGCTCTGACACAGGATGCGGTGCTGCTGGCTGGTAATCTGGAAATGGCCTGTTTATTTTTACAGATCTGTAGAAGAGATTCAATAGTTGTAAAGGATGGAAGGGTACAAAGCAGCTTGGAATTCACAACAAAGGAAAGCAGGAGGCAAAAAAATTAGATAAAACAACTTGTGACCATGAGATCTGCTCCTTGTGTCTGTTGAACAAAGGTACCAAATGGATTTTCTAGTTTCAAAGAAAAGCCAGTTCTTCTTCCCAACCCTGCAGCCCATGGTCTTAAAACATCCACATTTTTTTTTTTTCCTTTTTTAAATGGAGAGAACGTTTGTATTTTTCAGATACGAGGACTGGTTCCTTTATGGGTTGCACAAAGGGGAGAAATTTTGCTCAGCAGCTGTGGCTCTCTGTTTCTACCAGTACTTTCCGGATAACAGGGCTCGAAAGGAAGCCCTGCAGTGGGCTGGAAGGGATTCTCCAGTACGTGATGGGGACAGTGGTACTGCTTTTTTGACTCTGCTGAAAAGTTATCCTCAGGGTAAGTCTCCTTTCTCCTAAGAAGAGCTGTGTCTATGTTTTCCCTGGGACCTCCTGTCTGCCTTCTAGAAGATGTGAAAACTGATTTCCATTTGAATTCTTTTGAAGACTGAAACTTGCTTGCCACAAAGTATTGTCTTCTAATAGAGTCAGGGCTGCAGAGGTTTGGGAGAAATACTTTATATTTTTTCCATCTTCAGGAAACAAACAAATAAGTTCCAGGGCTTTATACCCAGAGAAATATAAGATGAAGAGCATGGACGGGCAAAGAGAGCAGAAACTTTGGGCTTGTGGGTTCCAGAGCTGGAATCAAAACTTGGATCTCTTTGCTTCCAGTTTCATGATCTTCCCACCACGCGTGAGGTACTGTGCAGCCTCCCGTGTTGATACACGGTAGTCAAGAAAGAAAAATCCTAGGCAGCGCAGGACAGAGCTGTACTGTTGAGAAGCTTTGCCTTGTGTAAGCACAGTTGGCTGGTATATAGTTGGCTTTCCCCAAGAGGGAATTGGGGGAAGCCAGGGTGTATTTATCAGCTCTATCTTTTTCTCTCCTGCCTTTCCCACCCCAGAACGAGGGCATGTGGTAACTCCCTGGCTCAGGGAATGCTTGGGTATGGCGGACCACCCAGGCTGTGTAGCCTGTGACCACTGCTGAGTCGCCGCAGCAGAAGAGGGGAGAATGGGCTGGCTTTGAAGTTCAGGGATGGGAGCACCAGGGGTATTTTGGGTTTGGCCTGAGGTAACTCATATTTGGGTAACCCCTCCCCCAATATTTGCATATAGGAGACATCATGCTGCACTGACTGCATTAAAAAGAAATATAACCCCCACAAATCACAAAAAAATAATCTGCAGTGTGGGTGTGTAGTAACCCTAATTTTTTCTTGCTCCTGATGGTGGTGCTGGTGGCAGGGGGCAGGGTGGGGGGTGACAGGGAGGCTGTTAGTAATCAATCACATGTTTGTGAACTTCAGATCTCTGTACCATCTCAAGGCGAGCAATTTATTTCCCGGTCAGACCCCTTAGAAAATGTTGGCCAGTCTTACATATTGCAGCAATAGAAAGCTTTCTAAGTTTCCCAAAGTGGCAGTCCTAATATATCAGGAAATTTACCTCAAAGTATAGCAGAACAACACCCTGTGACCCTGCAGCAATTAAAATGCAGTTGACTGAATCAGGGTCCCACTGTTTGCTAACTCTGTGACCTCGGGAAAGTCCTAACCTCTCTGTCTCAATTTCCTTACCTGTGGAATGGGGTTAAGGCTAGCTGCCTCAGCAGGTTTTTGTGAGGGTTCAATGACATCCTGTGTGTAAATCCCTAAGCCAGGGACTGGCTCATAGAGCTCATTCAGAAATGCTGATTCTTATTACTTGTTAGGTAGGTGGCTTTATTATATATTAAGCTTTTGGTGAGAGTGACTCTTAATATGTGGAAGTCATTGAAAGTCCAGCCAAGCTTGAGACCAACCAAAGGGATATGGTTTGGCTCCATTATCTAAGCTCTGTGCCAAGCCATCAAAAAGGATTGAACACATATTAGGAGAAAAAATATATTAAATGATGAGGTGGGTGTGACTGAGACCATAAAGAATCGATGCCACAATATTATTATTGGTTTGGCTCTTCTTCATTTATAAACATTGAGCCTGGTTTGAGTGGTTCAATTTTAGCCCATTGACAGGTTCTTCATTTTACTTTTAAAGTCTTGGGCACATTAAGGAAAATATTTACACATTTTTGTGCTCTATTTTTGTTACTCGGCGTGGCTCATACATACTCTATTTATCTTTGTCCTGTATTTTGTGAGGCATCTACAGGTTTTTAATCTAAAAAGCATTATGCTGTTTAAATCAAATACAGTTTGAGATTGAATTTAATGACAAATAATGAAGTGGCTTTATCACATTGCACCGGGAACTCAGAGAATGGAAGTTCTGCCCGGGTTCCTTTTTCTGTTCGCAGGATCTGAGTTCTCTGAGGGAAGTGGTTGCCATGAGCTAAGACATTCTCTTTATTCACTTGGGTTCTTTGAGAAAGCACAATATCCTAATGAAAGAAATCCCAAAACATTCCTGAGGGAAAAAGCACTGCATTTGTGGTGCTTAGAACTGAAACATATTCTAGGGCTATGCATGTCTCTAGATAAACAGTTCGAAGGTAGCTGGAGAAAAGAGAAGCAATAATGGCCATGGGCGGTGTGGCTCTGTTGGCTGGAGCATTATTCTGTAACCGAAAGGTCACGGTTCCATCCTCGTTCTAGGTGTGTACAATCCCAGGTCCAGGTACATGTGGGAGGCAACCAACTGATGTTGCTCACATCGATGTTTCTCTCCCTTCCTCTCTTTGAAAGCAATGAAACAACAACAACAAAAAAAGATATTGACCTTGTAGGAAACTGAGGCTGTGTTTTTGACCAATTAGGCAATTTAACATACTAGAGAGGAAAAAAGAAAGACCTAGCATCATATTAAGAAGTTTGAAAAATAAAGATATTTGAATGATTCTCCAGAATATTTATTTTTATTTTTAATGCCTTTACTAAAATTTCTCTAGTTTTCACCTCTTCTCCTTTGGTGGCTGGAGGGTTTATGTCTTATATCTGTGAATGGACATTTGTAAGACGGGGTCTACTTCTATTTGTGTTTGTTTAGAGCACAAGGTCAGTACCAGGTATTTACTGAATTCTGCAATAACTTAGTGGATAAGATCACTTTTTGACTGATTACAAATAAATACTCTCTGGATTGTTGTGGAATTTGGTTATAGCCCTCAGTCCTTGAATGCTGAACCAATGAAAATGTCTTAGATGTTCACAATTCTATATATTTTTTCCTCTGTTCATGCTCTCAGCATGTTTTAAAATCATTCTTTACTAGCAAAAAGCCTTTCTAACCATCCTTATTCTTTTGTAATATTCACAACTTTCTTTAAGTCTTTTGTTTTTATTTTTAGAGGTGATTTAACATATCTGATAACTTGTGAGTAGCAGGCCAACTCATCCGTCTTGCTTCAGTTTAGAAAAATGCTAGCACCACGTACTCTTGCTGCCAAAGCATAGACTTCATGCTGTTCCACAGTCGTCCCTACCAAGGGGAGAATATGCACTCAATTGCCAACACTCCACTGGGACTCCTGACAAAGGAATTTTATTATACCCACTTTCAATTGGATGCAATGAAACCCTTGCCAGGAGCACGGCAGTGGCTACTGCTCATGCTCCAGAATTGCTGTGTGGTCAGGTCAGGGCTTTTTTTCTTAATACGCATTGGGTCGGACTTTCTTGTGGGTTTGTGTGTGGGAGGCGAGGCAGACAGTGTGTGTCAAGTAGAGGCCCTCTGCCTCTTGTGGAGGAAAATTACTGCCACATGAAGGCAGGGCAGGAAGCCAGGCGCTAGCCCATAGCCTCTCCTTGGAATCATTTGCCCCCTCTCCTGTGTGCAAGAGCACTTGTGCTAGAGTGAGAGAAGTGTGTTCCTGGAAAACGAGCTCCGGACTGCTAACCACTCACAAGTTGAAAGTTAAGCATTGTTGGATGCCGCATGAAGTCATGCATTGTAACCAGATTGCAGGAAGGATTTCAGCTCTTAAAGAGGTTGCCAACTTAGCTGTGTATTTAAGGTACCGATAGAAATCAGGAGTAAATGTTTCAAACAAATCTAGTCATCCCTTCTTGGGCATACAGAATCATTTTAGTAGGAATCGTAACTAATACTACTCATTCAGTGTGAATGTATGTATGTTTCTGTTCAAACTGAAAAGAACCCAGAAGCAGCTGTTAGCGCCCTTCAAGGGATGGTAAAAGTCCAAGTCCATGTCATAAATACCCATACATGTGGTAAAGACTGACCAGATCAAAGACCTTTAATTCTAATTTCAAAGGAGTAGCCATGCTAAATATAGGCTTAATACCTGAAAGTAGATTAAATACAGAGCTAATTATACATAATAATTGTAGCTGAGGCTTACATTATACAGAATAACTAGTTAATAAACTCAGCAATTTATTGGATCAAACTGACCAACTATTTATGTGTGAAAATAATTACCCTCCTGCCTGAGAAATCACAATGTTCAGTTCGGGAATTTAAGAATCATTTGCCAAGAGTGAAAAGTATGCATTTAGCAAAGAAACCAGGCGATTCTCATTGTCCTTGTGAACAGTGCTTCCAACCTGAGGTGATTTGATTTTAAAATGATAAAGGAGTGGTAATAATCAGGTAGACTCTGCATTACTGGAAGAATCTTGAAATTAAGAGGGAGCTATGTAGAGGATTTCTGCTGCTGTAGAGAATAATTTTCTCTGCCTTTGCATTATTCATCTCATGTAAATTTTGATAAAGTTCATCACTGTGATTATTATTTCATTTACCACATTTTATATGTTTATAGCACAAATTTCCACAGTAGGATCTTTTTCCTTTTCTAGATTAATATAAATTTGTGTGTTCTTTATGGAAAAGAGAAACTTGATAAAAGCAGGTAATTGACATACATTACCTAGCTCACTGCTTCAGAATTCACTACAATATGATCTTCCTCCCTTAGGATGTCTAGAAGTGGGCATTTTGGGCCATGATATCATTGTATCATGTACTTATACACCTATTACAATTAATACCTACTGCCTACACCAGGAAATATAAAGATGATTTTGTATGCTGATAACTACTCTGTAAATGGGAATAATCCTCAGTTTTATGACAGATTCCTAGGTTCATTGACCTTCTCCATATATACAAGTAGTCTAATGGAAGAGCCAAGATTTTGAACCAGGGATCTCTTATGGTGGAATCTATGTTCTTTTTATGATCACGTTCACCACAGGGAATTCAGACTCTTTACAAAAAAAAAAAAATCTTGGGCTTAAAAAAGACCAAAATGAGGATATGCCTAGTTAGGATGACTGTCTGAGAGTATCCTGAAACTGTTCAATGAACACCCTTGGCACTCCCTCAGCTGGGCTGGTTTCGTAGATTCGTACAACTTCAGCACTGGAAGAGGCTTGTAGGTCATCCAACCCAACCCCTGGCGGCCACCCGGATGCTGCCTAGGTTTTCTTGAGGCAGTTGGTCGATTCTTTGGGGGACTACACAAACTCATAGAATGTTCTTTATGTTCAGCTGGACATTTTATTCCATGATACTTCCATAAAAATGAACCCTCATCCACCTGCTGCTTAACAGTCCTTCAGATATTTAAAAGGAAGTCCACATCCTCTGACCTTTTTAAAGCAGCTCTACTGCTTTCAACTGTGATCTCTAGGATATGGTTGCATTTCCCCTATGACCCTATATTCTCTTTCCTGAATGCTGTCCAGTCTTATAAGGGAGCAGTAAGGTTTAAGAGTAAATTCAGGACTGATTTAACTACTGTATATTAGAGTGGGACTGTCACCCAGGAATTTTGAGAATATACATCTAAAATTACATTCAGCAGCCACACAACGTATTGTGATTTCATCCTAGCTGAGCTCCCTTCACACTATCCCCTCACTTCAACAAACGCAAGTCTCAGGCTCCAGCCAACCTGGAGCATTCTGAAATCTTGTCATAGCTTTAGGAAAGAACCCTCAGGGAAGAGAGCACACACTTTTGTTTGTGGGAAAGCAGGCAAGGAGATGGAGGGGCAATTTTTAGCATAGCAGGGGTTTGTCACTTACTCTGGTGCTCTGAACTTGTGCCTGAGTTTTCATGGAGATAAGGTGTGGAGTGATTGGGCGGAAGTAAAAGAATAGAAATTGTATCTCTCCAAATGTCTGGGAGATATTAAGAAACAGAAGACAGTGCTTCTTCTAACAGACTCTGATTCCAATGTAGGGGTCAGCAATGTTGCTCCTCTGTTCATTCTTGAAGTACGCTGGGGCATAATTCACCATGGCCAGGGTGGATTTGCAGTACATAGGAATGATCTTTCTAACCTGTCATGTACATAGGTATGTGACAATCTAGGATGGAGCTGAAAGAATTATATCCTGTGGGTTCATACTCAGAAAGTTGGGGATATATTATTTGTGTCATTTGGAGCGCATGTCTGAGTAATTATTGACATTTATGAGTTTTCTGTTCATTTTGTGAAAATATAAGATAGTATAAAATAATTTTCAGAAGTATAAATTGAATACACAAGTAGTATGTTATGCTTCATTTCAATTGGCCAAGTAGGTATAAAATTTACATGGAAATATAATCAGATATTTGTTTGTTGCATTCATTTTAGATACTCATGTTAGACAGCTGCAGGTATTCAGCACTCTCTGGCTCAGATATGAATTACTGACTGAGCTGCATGCACCCCCCCACCCTGCTCCATGATCATCAAACAGATCTTTGTATGTAAATTTCTAGCATAAAGAAAACAAATCATATTTTTATTTTAAAGGATCATTATAATCTTATAAAATAGGGTGCCTTTTTCAACATTTTAAGAATAAATGTAAGAAAAATACTTAAAAGTAAAGTACTTTAAAACATCTGAATGTCATATCTTCTCTCTTTCTCCCTCTCTCTCACACACACACACACACACACACACACACACACACATTTGATCTCTTCCAAGCTATATTTTAAGCATGAGATAGAAAGATATACAAGCACCTGTTTTGCATTCACAATTTTAACAGGCACTTTATGTGGGGGTAAATAATTGGACCCATTAAAAAAAGTTGATATGTTTCTATCCTGAAAAATCCCACAGTGTTTCCATAACTGGACTTGCCAAAATGCCTGTACTTTCCACCTCCTCAATATAAACCAGGCCCTTGCACAAACACCCCTGTGCAGAAAGATTCTGAAAGAGAAAAATTTTGAAAGAGAACAAAGAAAGAGGAGACCTTTAACTGTAAAGCTGTAATTTATTAAGTGTCTTTAGAATTCATGTAAGGAACCTCTCTGTTTTTGCTCTTCCCTTGCAGGTCTCTGACTCCACTGATGACAGGAAAATCTTCAGTGGTTCCCGAGACAAGCTGCTGGAAACCATGCACATTTATTTCCTAGGAGGAAGTGAGCTGATTAGGAGAGTGATCCCTTCAGAGAGATCCTCCGCTTAAAAAAGTTTCAAAGATTCCAAATGGAGCCATATTCATTTCTGGGACCCTAACTGGCTCACAGAAGCCAAGGGCTTCATGTTAGGATTTCAAAAGCCTTAATAAAGGTGAGGATGGGGATATGACAAAAACTGTGAGAAACTCCCAAGTAACAGGACATCTCTTTAATTCCAAACATGTTCTTTTTCACTTTGTATCTTTCAACTAAAAAAAATAAAATGAGTCTTTAAAAAAAAGATATACATTTCTCTATTAAAATTCAGTACTTTATATCTGAGAATGAATTCATCATTCATTAGGTCTAGGGTACATCACAGCCTAAATTATAAATTCAAAACTATAAGTCACATCAATGCAATTGCTCAAGGCCGCGTATTTGCAAGTTAGAATATGCATCGAAAACTTCCTGTCCTTGGGCTGGTTTACTGGGCGATGCTGCTTTTCTCTAAGAATTTGTTCATATCTTCAATTTAACAAATTGTTGCTTATCAGTTGAAATTGTTTAACCTACATCAACTGAAGTAATGTAAAGTATAAAATTAAATCAATGATCTAGAAACTTCAGGGTGCAATAGTTTAAATCATTTGGCTCTTCCTAGAAATTCTGATTTTTTTTTAACCTGGAAAAATAGGTAATTAGTTGATAGCTTTAGCTCTAAAATATATCTGACAGGTTATTTTTATTTGTTTGGCTTTCAGAAATCATATCCATGTTTTCTACTCTCTGCAGTCTTTAGGAGAATGAATCAAAGCCGCTCTGTACCCAAAGTTAACACTAGTTTTGCCTCTTTTTTTTTTAACATTGCAGGGCTTTACCTCAAGTGCTATGCAGTAAATTTAGAGGGAAAGAAAAATTTTATTAAATTATAACTGAGAGGAGCTGATTTTTTTTTTTACATAGCAAACAAAAAATTCCTTCATGAAAGGCTATAAAACCCATATTATTTACCAGAGAGACCTTTCCTGTCTCCCAGGTAAACACTTACAGTGTGTAGACTTGTGTAAATACATATTTAGGAGTGGCTAAATATGGCGAGGTATTTTTAAAGGTGTATTTACAAAGCTGAATACATATATTGGCGTCTTGGTATGTGTGAACCGTGTATGCTGCTCTACTGTCTATTCAGAATCCTAGTAAGCTTGGTAGATATACCTTGGGTATAGCAACTGAATTTCAAAACATTCATCTTTAATCAAAATTACTATGGACAGGTCCTTAAATCATTTCAAAAGGGTAAAAATTTTCAACTAATGGAGTTCAAATCTTTCTTGCCAGATTGACTGAAGAAAAATTTTCAGAAATGCAGACATCATTTGCGGAAGTAAATCTCCTTTCTGAACATCTTTGTGCCTGAAATAAGCATCATGTCTCATGCTGTTCAGAGGATTACCAACGCCTCAAAGATACAGTCCATGTGATGACTGGATCGACCAAGGAAATTTAACCAAGGGGAAAATGCTATTAAGATATTTTTAAATACTTTAAAACCACGTGAAAATGTAAGTGATAAAATCTGTTTGTTGTTAATTCAATGGCAGGAAGCTTCCTACGATAATGTGGTGAAACTTGGATTCACACTGTCTGTTTCTTCTTCCCTCCGTGGTCAATGCATTCTCTAGGAGAAAAGGACGAGATGGGAAGAGAGAGGTTGTAGATGGGTGCAGGAGCACTACCTACACTCTTGCTGTGTGCTGTTCATCAGAATGCTTGAGGATCCCATTTTTATAAAAGCTGTTTTTAAGATGGAGAAGTTGAGACTCTAACTCCAGAGCTTGGGCTAACTCAGGGACCTTTAGCTAAGAAGTCTAAATACTTCTATTTCATTTTTTTAAATGCAGTATGCAGCTAAATGTTCTAAATAACCTGTAATAGAATAATTGAAAATTTTATTATGATAAACCATATGTAGAGCAAAGAATATTTATTTAGTAAAATAATTTCTCCAAATTCTCAGTGGCCTAAGGTTTTTAACTTTACAAGAAATATATATATCATACGTACATATTTTTCTAAGGTACAAACTTTGGTGAAACATCCTAGCTTCTAAAACTTTAAATACCATTTTAATTTAAAATCTTATGTCGGTGCTATAAGGCCTCTGGAATGTAGATGCTCCGAATACAAGTGCTGACACAATTTTAGCTTTCCTTATGACTGGATGTGTTCTATACATATTACTTGTATCAGTATTTTTGACTTGGAAAACAAACTTTCCCAGCAAAAGACAATCCCTGCTTAAAATTTTTTTTAAGGATATGAATAGGCACAAACACCTTTGCATTACAATTTTTATTAGTTTTATCCCATTCTTCATTTTACTCTGTGGCTAAGTATCTCATTTCCATGTAAACTTCCAATGGGAACACAAATTGCTGACACCACATCTACTGACAGAAATGCCACAACATAAATTACGCCAAGAAAATGCCGCTTTGGGTGGGGGACATGGCAGGAGGAACTAAGCTAGATAAAAAGCCACTGTGCTACTGCCTGGTCTGCAACCCTGACCCGCTGACCACTGATAAAATTTATCACAGCGTCACATACGGGAAGGCAGCTTAAAGAAGAGTCGTCTGTGGTAAAACGTGTAACAGCAGAACTGCTAATGGAGCATTATGAGTTTATTGGAAAGCAGCGCCTCTGGATGCTTCACTTTTCTAGCTTTAGCAAATGTAGGAATTGTTCTTCCATATGCAAAAGGGCTGATACAAAACAAAATGTTGTCGACTTCTGAATGATGGCAATAGGCATCTCTGGGCTCACCCGTTCACCACTCTCTGCCCAGTACGCTTAACCAGCAGAGGTATGAACGAGTTCCAACAAAGTTAACAACCAGCCTGGGTCTTCATTCTTTTAACAATGCTGACCTGTAATGTTCATGGTCTCTTTGTAAAGAAGCAGTCTTGTAAATTCCAGGCTAATATTGTTATCAGAATTCAGTACTACATTAGTAGAAATTAGAAATATCCAAATTCCACCCACAAAAGGATTCTCGTTTACCGAGAAATTAAAAAACTTTGTCATTGGATGAGGTTCCTCTTTAGGGATTGAAAGGAAAGAGGCTGGGTAACCTTGCACATGGACTTGGTATTCAAAATTGTATGGTTAGAACAATGATTAAGAGCATGATATCTTAAATGCCAGTGAAGACAACGCTTTAAAAGACAAGAAGGAGATCAGTTGTATCACATGCTGCTGGGAGAATGACATCACCAAAATGGTGACGCAGGTCATTCTGACTTTGCTTCTCCTCACAAGAAGAACAACTATCAACTATTCATGAACCAGACATCACTGAGAGAGTTGTAGAGCATGGAGATGAGGCTGAAACACCCCCCTCCCGAACCCCCGGAATCACAGAGACCAGACAGACTGCATCAGAGGGGTAGGAAGAGCAGCCACACACTGGCCACATTGCCCTCCCCTAGGCCAGAGCAGCCCTGCGTGGAGTCCTCTCCCCTGAGCCTCTGGTTCCTCTGGTGGAAAAAATGATTAGCATAGTCCTCATCATCTTTGCTATCCATAAGCTATGACTTAAACATATACAATTGGACATGGGATTGCAGCTGTGTAGCCATCTCAGTGTCTGAGCTCTCCCCATTCCTACATGTTCACTGAAGAAGTGAAGACTTTTGGAGAGACTGCCTCCAGTTACATAAGAGAGACCGCCTTGCAATCCGTTGGGTCACTTTATGCTAAATATGATAATAACTGCAAGGACATTAGTAAGAGAGCAAGGTTTTCAACTCTTATTGTCAACCTCGGAAGCTGGGAACCTCACATCAACTTTCTTTCCTTTTTATTCAAGTCCATTGTTAACATATTTGTATAACCTCTTATGAAGCTGCTTAAGTATCTAGCCTCTATAGTTCCTTAGGCTGATATTTCATGTTTACCATCTGAGTTTAAAACAGCACTTCATTTTATTTTCTCCTAAATACATCTCATTCAGTCCATAAGGAATATTATTTTCATATCTAAATCACCTAGGTTTGGTGAATCCTAATAGGTACTACTTACTGCATGCTAAATATATACTAGGCACTGTTTAGGAGTTTTTATATGTAGTCTTCCAAAATCTCTATGGATATAGCTATTATTATTAATGCTTTATTATTAACAAACAGACATTCACACAAGTCCCTTAACCTCTTTTGGCCTCATTTGCCTCAAACGTAAATATGAAAAATAATCCTTTAACAGTGTGAAGACAGAGGAATGGATCAGTTGGCCTCCATGGATTCCTTTTAAGTTCTAAGATACTGATAAAATGACAAAGGAGAAAAAAATTCATATCTGTGTCAACATGCAAAGCCAAGCCACCCAAAATTTCCCGTCTCTGACACTGATCTTACTATTGTAGTCAACAGTATAATATAGTGGTTGGAAAAGCAACCTAGGATAAAAAGGGAAACGCCTAATGAAACCGTGAAGAATGCCCATTATGATGGAGTCAGCATCAGCTGACTCTGGCATCTCAGGCAATGTGCTCACCAAGTATCTTTGAGAGCCTCTGTTTAGAAAATGGAAGGAGAAATTGATGATGGAATATTTAGCTTCTGTGAGCCAAAATTGATAATTAATTGTTGTTAATGAGTAAGGAATGCAGACTTCACGGTACCTGATGTCTAGTTGCATATATCATTTCTGGGAAAAAAAGAGAGTCTTCATGCCAACTTTTATTGCAAAAACTAAAGCTAATTTAGGATTCTGAAGAAAAATCCTGCTATGTAAGATTGATGGTTATTACTGAGAAAGCAAAAAGGAGATTGCTCCACTAACATAAGAAGAGGTAGACGAGGGCTAGGAGGCAAGAAAGCTAGATAGTGAGCCCTCATTTATCAAAAACTAACACATATACTTGCTTCTTCCTCCCCACCCCCATTTTAGTGTTCATTATGTCCTTTTGTATTCCTCTGCAGCTTGGCCTGAGACACCAAGCTTCAGTCTTTTATCAGCCAGAAGAGAAAGAGAATGGGAATAGAGTGGAAACACATGCTCAGTGAGGACTCCTGATTCTAAAATGAAAATGGTATAAGAAGCCCTTTTTATTTGGTCCCCAAAATAAAGCAAGGACAGTACATGCAGATTGCCCATGTGTTCTAGGCAGTGAGAGTTCATATAAGGCAGATGTACCCTGGGTCATTATGCTTGAATCCAATGGTAATTGTCTGAATCAAAGGACTTAAATGTACAGATATCATTGGACCACATAACCACGTGACAATTACGAGTATTTCACATTTAAGAGGAGAAAGTTTAAGACAGATAAGAAGGAGGGAAGAAGTGGTTAAAAGCAATGAAAACATTACCAAAAATACTTAGTAGTAGAAAAATAAAACAAAAAAGAAATCACAGAGGTTCCCCATTTATTATATTAGGACTTTTCGAATCCTTTGTGGCTTTATGTCTTTAGAACAGAATCTGGTGAATATCCCAGTTATACCACATGCTGGAAATAGAAGGAAAGCCTTCTTCTCCCCTAACCTCCTTCCCACACTTTCAATATTCTGTGAATTTGACCCATTTATCACCTGAAAGTACAGTTTCTTATTGAGAAACTTAAAGGATCTTATGAAAGCATAGTGCAGTCAGCACAGGGGAGCTCTCACGTCTCCTTCTTCCTATAATTTGGGAAAGGTAACCTTTGAAAATCAGGTGTCCAATGCTAAAATAAGGTCTGCAGTCAAACACAGGGCTGTTGTCATTGGAGAAGGGCAATGTGACCTCCGTCCTAGGTGACATGATAGACTTTGTGTCTTGTAGAATGGTGAGGTTTGGAGGAGTGCCCCCCAGGAATATAAGGGTTGTTCTAGGGACAGTGTAACCTTATTTTGACATGACCACTGTAAAACATCAGAATATTGGAAACAAATTTACTTTCTTTCAAAACTTTGGCTCAACTAAGTATTATTATGCCTCTTGTGGTTAAAAACAAGTCATTGCCTTTCTCAGTTTCATGTTAGTTGTGTTTGGCATCACTTACATTCCTAAGGGAGGGGGGATAGTTTGTCTTTGGCTAGTCAATCTGACAGTGAAGTTTACAGGACTGTCATTGGGAAATTCAATTGTGGAAAATAGGCAACTGTGGCCAACTGTGGCCAAAGAAAAATCTTGAGACAACTAAAAATATTATTGGTTTTCTCTTCTAGAAATGAAACTTGAAAAGAGAGAGAGACAGAAAGCAGACCACCAAATTGAAAATTGGAATTGGAATTATAAGGATAATTGAAAAGATGGTGTCTTAAATTTTCCAAAAATTACCAATCTATCTAATTTCCCTTAAGTTTCTTTTTCACTATTTTAAACTACAGAGATCACTTTGTGTTTCTCAATCTGATTTTAAAAGATTTTCTTATTATAATTATGCTTTTACTCATACAGCATTAGAACTTGCATGTAGTAGAGTGTTAAATCCTGTAAATAGCAAATACTTCAATGTGGTTTCTCATCCAACAATGATTTACAAAAAGGTCTTAGCAGAGGATGAATGTGGCTACACCATATCCCCAAAATATTTGGAAATGAAAATAAAGTTATGAAGGAATTTCTTCTCTTACACAAAAATCAGTGGTGTTTCTCCCATACAAAGAAAATTCAACTTGTTTGACAATTTATCATTTAACTTATGTCTCAGGGTTGAGCAGATTAACCAGTCAATCATGCTTTATAAGGATCTTTCTGGAAAAATAATGCTCTAAACAGACAGTGAACGTACATAACAGATACTTCATAAAGACATACTAATAAATTAAAACCCAGTGTTCGAGATTTTAGTTGCATTGGTAGATCCATGGGGAGAATTTTTTCGGAATGATTCTTGAAGTAGATCCAGGCAGGATACACTTGAATATGAGGTTTAAGGACCAAAAAAATAGGACCCAACAAGCAGACAATCCTCTCACAGTGATATTGCTGGTAAGAGTTATCTGCACTCCTAATCTTTATTCCTTGACCTCCCACTCAAGTCCTTAACCTATTTCAATTGCTGGCACTTCCACTTACAAGCTGTGTGACCTTGGACAAATTGTCACTTCTTTGTTTCCCCATTTTGTCATCTTGAAAAAAGCATAATAATAATACCTACCCCATAATGTTATGGTGATTGAATGTGTGTGTGTATGTAAAGATACCATACCTACTTATATTTATTTACACATATATGTATTTATATACATGCTAATAGAGATAGTCTATCTTTTATGTCACTAACCAGCCTATACAGGAAAAATGGACACATCTTAGTCTTTGCATTGTTTAACTTCTCAGCCATGTTGGATGCTGTTGAATATTCCCTCTTTCTGAAACTCTTTCTACTCTTCCTATTTTCATCAAGTTTTCTCTGCCACCTCTTCCATAATCCCTTTTTGAATGCTCTCTTTTCTTTTATTCATTATGTGTTAGGCTTTATCAGAGCTCAGCCTTTGGCACTTTACTCTTCTTGCTCTACCCATTCCCCTTGGCTGGCTTCCTTTGGTTTTAGAATTTGAATTATTGTAAAACCTATAAGCAGATAGCTTCCAAATTTCTATTTCTAGCCTGGCCCTCATTACTGAGTGCTAAACCTCTATATCTATCTGCTTTCTAGGCATCCTCATCTCATGGTCCAAATGTACCTCATACTCAACATGTTCAAAATTGGACTTGTCAGCTTCCCTGTTCTATGTCCCCACTCCCATTAAATGGTAGCACCACTTATCTAGTTTCTCACCAAATTGAGGGTAATATTTATTTCCTTCCTTCCCCGCCCTGACTTATCCACATACAATATGAATTTTACACATTCTTCATCTTAAGTATTTTCTTAATTTCTTAGCCATATTGGACACTGTTGAATATTCCCTCTTTCTGAAACTCTTTCTACTCTTCCTATTTTCATCAAGTTTTCTCTGCCATCTCTTTCATAATCCCTTTTTGAATGCTCTCTTTTCTTTCATTTTATTTTATGTTATTAACTGTCCCTACCTTAATTTGTCTCTTTTCTGATCTACTACAACGACCTCATAGTTGATTCCCCTACTACCTTCAATGCTGTCTTTAATTCTCTGCATAAAAGATAGAAAATGGTCCTACAAAGCAAATCTAATTATAATCTTTCCCAAAGTAAAAATATTCAGTCTTCTAGCTCATAATGTCTTATGAACTGGCCTTTGTTTGTCTCTCCAATATCCCTACCTCCATAGTATCCATGCCTCCCTACCCCTGGGATTCTGCAGATATTATTTTCTCTGCCTAAAAACACTGTCCGACTTTCCCCTCTCTTCTCTGACTCAGTTGATAATTATACTTCAGGTCTTCACATATATTTCACTTCCTCTAGGAAGCCTTGTTGGGCACTGATTTCTCCGAGTCATTTCTTTTGATGTTTCTCATAACACCTTTACTTTCTCCATCATAACATGTACTACATTGTTTTACAGTTGTCCTTTATGTCCCTGTCCCTATGAAACCTTAATTCCAAAAGGACAAGGATCTTGTCTATATTTTTTACAATTATATTCTCAGCATCTAACTTAATGTTAGTTACTTAGAATGTATAGAAGAAAATATATGAGTGTATGTATATTAGGCTATGATTTTCAAGCTAGAATAACTGAGAAACAAGTTAAAGTTCATAATTTACTTTTTTTAGAAAAGGGAAGTATAGAATTTCATTAAAACATTAATACAAATAAACTGAGAGGACACTAGCAGGAATGAGACCTACAGAGCTCTGTTGTCTTTGGTTGATATCCTGTTTAATTACAACACAATATAACTTAATCCTGGTGTCATTCTCATCACGACATCTAGGCATTGGAAAGCAAACCAAGGCTTGTCTGATCTCAGTCATGCATTTCATATTTTATTTAGCCAATTTACTTTAGTAAACACATGTATAAAGTCTTCCATCATTATATTGCAGTTTGAAAGGGAGAATATTTTTCAGTTCTGTGACTTTTTAAATTTTTTTTTTTGCATTTTATGGCCTAATTTTTTTAGCCTATGCTCTAAAACACTTGTTCATCCCTTTTTTCTACTGCTTCACAAGTTGAAACTCACTGGTACAATAAACTCCCAATTCCATAATCTTTTATTTCCATTTACAGCAAGAGTTCTCAGATGAGATGGCTTTGAACTAGTGGTATTTTTATTCTGTTTGGTTGGTTTACCATTTTAGTTGGTTTTATTCTCAGTACTCCCACTAACTAATATAGAACATCTTTTTTTTTTCCAGCATTTAAGATGTTTAATTCAAAGATTCATCTATTTAGCTACTTGTTTTATCTTCCCCTTTCAGCAAACTAAGTTATCAATGGAGATAGACTATTTTTAACATGTTAAATATTTTGAAAAGAACTACTTAAAAAGAATCACAAGGTAAATCCTCCCCACATACAGTTATACAGATTGTTTCACCCTCAAAACTTTCCATTTACTCTTGAAAGTATTATTCTTTATCCAAAACTTTTAATGGGAAATATAGGATTTGGTAATTTCTGTTGGATGTATTCTATAATGTAAGAAGAAACATATGTATATATATGTGTGTATACACACACACACACACATACACACGCACATATATATATATATTCACTGATTACTTGATCATAAGTTTTATCCAGAAAGAGTCAAAACGTTGTTAGTACAACAAGAACGGCTTGCTCAACGTGAATGTAACCAGTCAGCCAAAGAGAGTGGCCTGGAATGCGCATGCGTGAACTATGATGACTTCACTGTGCTAGTCAGTGGGAGCAGTAGGTGCCATTGAGTTAGTATTTGTACTGTGTGGCTGTTGCATTCAAAATGACTAAGTAGAGTAACAAATCTGCAACAAATTTTGAGTTATGCTTCAACATTACTCTGCAGAAACAATGTGGATGATTCAGAAGGCTGTAGCTATGGGCAACTGGTGATTGGCAGCTTCATCATGACAACACGCCTGCTCATGCATCACATCTCATGCAGAGCTTTTTGGCAAAACATCAATTCACCCAGGTAACTCAGCTCCCTTAGAGGCCAGATTTGGCTCCCTGGGATTTCTGGCTTTTCTCAAAACTAAAATTACCTTTGAAAAGAAAGAGATTTCAGACCATCGATGAGATTCAGGAAAATACAATGGGGAAGCTGGTGGCAATTGGGAGAACTGTGTGAGGTCCCAAGGTGCCTACTTTGAAGGGGACTGAGGTGTCATTGTTTCATGGACAATGTTTCTTGTATCTTGGATCTTCTTCAATAAACATCTCTATTTTAATATTACATGGCTGGATACCTTCTGGACAGACCTCATGTATTATCTTATATTTTATTATATATAATATAAAATTTATATGTACACACATATGTACATACACAGAAATACACTATTTACTATTTTTGTCTATACTATATTTATGGTATATGAATGCATGCATTGTATAATGAATATCTGTACTGTGTATATCATATTCAATGCAAGCTATACACACTGTTTATATGGACATATGGCTTATAGTACCCAGAATAATTCATAAATTAATGCTTATTGAATACATATTCTGAATTAACAGTATAGTGAGTTTCTTTAGACAAATTGGCTAAAAATTGTGCCTATTTTAAACAATATGTTTAATTATAATTTAAATTGTTTTTAGAAAAAACCAAGCTGCCATGTTCAGTACAGTGAAGAAACAGAAATTTTAGTGTAATATATATTAAAATTTCCTTCAGACAAGGGAAACCACATACAATGAAAGACATTGAATTGTAAGTCTCCCTCCATCCCTATCCTATCTTATACTGCCCAAATATGCTTCTTAAGTCACACAATATTATTTGATATTTCTTGGACACATCCTACATTTTTGTAACTCAATAATTTTGTAAGTGATTGTTTGGTTACATGACGAACTGCTATTAATACCCCAAGTATTTTCTCAAAATTTCTTTGCTCTGTGTAGTGATATTCTTTGGCTCCCATAATACTTTACATTTATATGTATTTATATGTATTATCTACTTACCATATTGTTTAAGTTCCCTAGGATACTTTTCTATCTTTCCCATTATGACCAACATACTCATGCATTATAGGCAGAGGACCTGGGAAAAATATCTGAGACTCTAGAAAATATGTACATTGACTACATCAAAATTAATAACTATTAAAATGCCTATAAAAGGATCTCAAACAAATGTAACCCAACTCAGTTGTAGTTATATGAATTATATTAATGTGAGATGTGAGTACATTTTAATGTTTCTTATAACGACTAATGGATTGAAAAAACTGAGTGACAAAGGCCGAGCTGGCTCTGAGGCCCCTCTATGTTTTGAGAGTAAAAATTGTATTTTACTCACTTTTTATTAATTTTTAAATTATAGTTTACATTCAATATTATTTTGTATTAGTTTCGGGTATATAACATAGTGGTTAGATAATCATATACTTTACAAAGTGGTCTTCCCAATATTTTAAATACTCACATGATACTTTACATAGTTATTACAGTAATATTGACTTTATTACCTATGTTGTACTTTACATCCTTGTGACTGATTTGTGACTGCCAATTTGTACTTCTCAATCCCTTCATCCTTTTCCTCCTGTACCTCAATATCCTATAGTGAACACAGGGGTGCATATATTCTTTTGAATTAATGTTTTGGGTTTCTTTCAATACATACCTAAAAGGAGAATTACTGGGTCATAAGGCAGTTCCATTTTTAATTTTTTGAAGAACCTCTACACTGTTTTTCATAATGGCTGTACCAATCTGTGTTCTCACCAACAATGTACAAGAGTTCCCTTTTCTCCACATCCTCACCAACAATTGCTTGTTGATTTATTGATGATAGCCATGCTGACAGGTGTGAAATGGTATCTCATTGTGGTTTTAATTTGTATTTCTCTGATGATTAGTGACATTGAGTATATTTTCATAAGTCTAACGTGATCTGTATATCTTCTTTGGAGAAATATGTATTCAGGTCCTTTACTTATTCTTTAAATCCTCACCTGAGGACATTTTTTCATTGCATTTAGAGAGAGAGAAACAGAGTGGGGGAGGGTGAGAGAGAGAGAGAGGCTGATGTGAGAGAGAGACATCAATCGGTGGCCTCATGTGTGCACTTGGACTGGGTCTTGTGTGTGTCCAGACAGAGGATTAAACATATGTATTCGCACTGACTAGGAGTCAGTCCCACAACTGTCTGGTGCACAGTGACTGCTCTGAGCAACTGAGCCACACCGGCCGGGGCTGCTCATTTTTTAATTGGACTTTTTTTTTTGAGTGTGTGTGTTCTTTATAAACTTTTGACATTAATCTTTTATCACATATATCATTGGCAAATATGTTCTCCCACTCAGTAGATTGTCTTTTTG
The DNA here is from genome assembly GCA_004026765.1 of Micronycteris hirsuta. Taxonomy (NCBI): domain Eukaryota; kingdom Metazoa; phylum Chordata; class Mammalia; order Chiroptera; family Phyllostomidae; genus Micronycteris; species Micronycteris hirsuta. The sequence continues at coordinate 73,699 of PVJI01003020.1, forward strand.
TTTTACTGATAGTGTCCTTTGCTGTGCAAAAACTGTTTTGTTTGATGTAGTCCCATTTGTTTATTTTTTCTTTTGTTTCCCTTGCTTGAGAAGCAAAATCAGAAGAAAAATATTGCTAAGAGGAATGTCAGAAATTTTACTGTCTATATTTTCTTCTGGAAGTTTTATGATTTTAAGTCTCACATTTAAGTCCTTAATTCATTTTTCATTTATTCTTGCGTATGGTATAAGAAGATGCTCTAGTTTCATTTTTTTGCAAGTGTCTGTCAAGATCCACCCAAGACCATTTATTGCATATACTGTTATTGCCCAATGGCATGTTCTTGTATGTTTTACTCACTTTTATAATTCCAAAGGTCAATGGCAATGACTGACATATTGCACACACCTAAATATTGGTGATGAAATTCCTGGAAGTTATAAACAATATGTAAGTATCACTGGCCTGAATAAAAATCTATGTGAAATGAATATAACCCAGGAGGCAGTATATCAGTCCCCCCAAACCTGAGTTTGAGATGTGCCTCTGTCACCTGGTAGAGGGATGACTTAGGGTTAGTCATGTATCTCTTTAACCATCAGTTTGTTCCTCTATTAAAAAGGGGAATAGTAGTAACTGTCTCTTAGGATTTTTATGAGGACTCACACTTAACACTGTGTGTGGGTTATTGTTATTATTGCTGTAAACAGGCAAAGATAGCTTTAACATAAATGGCTGCATCTATAAAATTTAAGTCTTTAAATAGCCTCAAGTCTCGTTAATCAATTTAAGGAAAGTAGATATAAAGGAGATCATAGTGTACAACTTTCTGAATTCTCAATTCTTACCAGCAACAGATTGTAAAAAAAATGCTGGAATAAGTCAAATTTCGAGGCTCTATGTAAATTTTAAAAACGTGATGGTGATAAAAGCTTTCTTATTCTCAAGATAACATGCATGAAAACAATTTGTGATTCAGGATAGCAATACGGGTATGTCTTTAAGCCAAGTAACTCTTTGTGACACATTGTCCTTGCTTTCTAAAGTAGGCCTCATCTCACTTTTAATGTGTGAAAGGAGAGATTATTCAACACAGTGGTAGACACATTTTTGTTCCCAAGAACACTGCGATATCATTAATCTTCTGGCACGCCTGCAAAGGCGGGTTATGTGAATGCTAGTCTTTTGCAAGGCTATAAATAAAGTTTAAAGAGAGAAAGAGACAGAAAGAAAAGATGTTTTCCTGAAGCTTCTATTCCCACAGTACGGACCACATTAAGGGTGCAATAACTTACCGGTAATAACACTTTTAAAATCCTCTTTATGGGTTTTTAACATCTGTCTAGAAAAATCCAGACTAAAAATAGAATCTGATCTTGTAACACAGCTTTCTTAAATTGGGTTATTCAAAACACCCTCTTCATTGAATAGTCACATATGACTATTTCAGAGCCGTATTTCTGGATAGAGCAATGCTTTATCATGTTTATCACATGCTCGGCATACCTGTGAGATACTGCTATATTAGGCTGTGTGTGTGAGAGAGAAAGAGAGAGGGAGAGTAGTGGTTCCTCATAGGTGGAAAATCTTCCATAATAATAATGTTTTGCCTCTTTGGGTTTTGAAATATAAAGCAAAATAAAGACACGGAGTTTCTCCCACTTTTATGTTAGGAATTTTATTCTATTTTTGAGTCTAATAGACCCAAGTGTCATAATTATACATGTTTAAAAGTTGAGTCATTTGTTTTTATTTGAAAATACTCTAAGGAATAAAACTTTCATGCTAAACGCTGTTATAGCATGCTCATCAATTATTATTACACACAATATGAACTTCGTTTTTCTATCAAGTTAGAATAGCTGGTAGCATTTTTTGGTTCTAGCAAAGGCCTCTTTCGGAGAGGTCCTCAATCGGCAAAACTCCTGCTGACTTCGGGAGAACATCAAATATGAAGCAATCAGTATGCCAAAGATTGCTTAAAGTTGTTTTTATTCTGACCTATAGAACTAAAAAACTAAAAATTAATTTTAAAAAACCCAACTTGCTTATACTCTAATTATGTCTTGCCATGTACTCTTGGAACATTTTTTTCATAATGTTTTGGAATTTGAGACTTCCAAATAATTTGTATGTGACAAACTAAAGACACTGCAATTAGAATCTCTTTACTATTGATATGCATTGCTAATTAAGCATCAACATCTCTGGCAGTTTTTCAGGTTGAGTAAACCTTTAGGTTTGGGACCATCAGCTGACACTCCACACTCATAACTGGGTTTTTCATGGCTCTTTGCTGTGCCCCCTGAAGTTTAGAGGCCTCAGCTGGGAGTTTATGACAAGAGTCATTTCTCTACTGGTCTTTGCATGTGGCTCCACTCTCACACAGTTCACATCTGGGGAGCTCATTACATTCTGTAACAGATTATTATGGAACAGCGCGTTGGATTCCTTATCCAAGATGCATACTAGTGGAGTTCCTATGACATTTGCTTAAAGAGTTAGGAGACGGACCTGGATCTTCTCAAGACAAAGTAGAATCCTCAGGAGCCAGCCTGGTCTTCAGAAACCAGGTCTTGACCATCATGAGGATGGTGATGTTAATTAACTGTTAAATAAGGTTTCAAAATTCATTGCAAATATGGATTTTGGGGTCCACATTGTATCTCTAAATTGCAGAAAAATATAAAAAGAATGGGAAAATAAATGGAACAGTACTTAACATTTGTGAAGTTCTTATATATGGTTAAGCACACAATTACCTCATTTATAATTTAAAACGTTTCTATGAAATATTTTCCTATTGGACAGTAAAGGAAGCGCACTGTTGAGACAGGTTAGATGGCTTGTTTATGACCTCATATTTACTAAGTGGCAGAGACATAATTTGAATCCATGTTGGTCAGATTCTAAAGTTCACATTCTTTACTCAACCGGGATTGATAGCATTGACCCAGGATCAAATGGAGAATGAAATAAAATTTCATTTCAACGGTTCCTCCCTTCCCCTTCTGTAAACTTCTCCTCCCTTTGGCTGGCACCTATTCCTAGCTACTGTCCCATTCTCACAGGTCTCCTTTCGCCAGTACCTGTGCTTACTTCCAACATAACTCTTAACTGAAAATGATGTTAGTTGATTATACTTGTCTGATGGGTGTTTGTATTTTGGTAAAAACAAAATACACTAAAATGCTTTAAGATAAAAAAAGAATGTGCTTAAGACATCAGGAGACATAGAGACTGTTGGGGAACATATGTGGGCTAAAGAGCTGGATCTTCTCGGAAGGGGCCTTGGAGCCTGAAGAAACTCAGTGTTTTCTCCTTAAGTATTTTTATACATAAAATCAGTCAAAAAATGAACACCAAAGCAGATTGGAAGGCAATAAAGGTTACAAACTGTAGCTTAAGGGGAGAAATATGGTCAGGCAGGGCAGAATAATTCCTTTGCATGGTGACATCAAGGTATTCTCTGATGTTCTGAACTGATTATATACATTCGAGATTCTCTTTCCCCATTTCCACTTTATTCCATTCCACTGGAGACTGTGTAGCAAAACAAGACTTCAGAACACTTACCCAGGATCACATTTCTTCTCACCAACCTTGAATAGAGCTGCTTCCTGGCATCAAATGCCAGGCTCTTAACAGAACAGTTACAGGTGGGCTTGAGATGGGGTCTGCCATGCTGGTGACAACAGAGGACTTGTTTCTTAAAGCTAATATTTGCTGACACAGTATGTTAGGGAAACTAATTGTGAACTTACAAAATTTTTAAATGTGTAGATAAAAAAAGTCAAGAAATAAAAGAATAATCTTTGGAAAAAGTTTGTAAAACAGCAGGAAAAACTGTGTATAATCTAACTATTCTAACATACTAATTGATATATGTTATAAACTTTCAACCACTTTTTTTCTGTGAATATTTATTAATATAATTGTACTCATAACTCATTTTTAAAGTTTGCTTTTTTCTCTTAATAGTATGACGTTGTCATTTTCTGTGCCACTAATCATTCTACATTAGTTAGGCTGATTTTTTTTTTTCCAGGGAGAATGGGCTATGTCTTCATTGTTTGAGCAGCATGAATGATGTTCTATTGTACACCTAAATGCATAGCTTAACTCCTTGTAGGCATTGCATAAATACCAATATAATCCAGCCACAAATTTTAAATATCACTGAGTTATATAGATGTTTCATTTTAGCTCTCAGAGGATTGTTAACAGCAAATCCTTTTTTAATGCATTGCAATCCTACCATTTGTTATGCTTAAAAATTGGTTGATCAACAGTAGTGTTTAGAAAGAAGAGAACAAATACAATCGACATAAAACATCTAAGTAAATAATCATTAAGTTTGGATACTTTTTCAAAGGCTGCTTCGATTCCTGTTGTACATATTTTCTGAGAATTTCTTTTACCCTAAGCAATGTCTTTGGGCTATTTGCAGCTGTTGTGGCCTGCCCTTGCCCCATTAGGGGCGATCTGTGGAAAAGAAGGAGACAAATTGTGACACTGTCTCTTATCAAAGGACCACACAGTTGTTCGCCACTTTGACTCCATGATGGATAGTTATCTTGAGGTTTTACGGATGTGAGGCTAAAAGTTTAGAGGGAAACAGTGCAGATGTCCAGTAGCTCCTTGTTATTGACACTTAACTTGATAACGTGGGGTTAATCAATCTTATCTATTGCTTTTAGCTTCAATTTTGTTTTCTGTTCAAACTTCATTTTTCCCACCTCTTCAGACTGACCTGCCAAGAAGAAAAGATTTATCTGGGGGAGAAAAGATGAAAAAAAACTCCTTTCCACATTATTGATTTCACCAAACTTCTTAGTGCATATGCTGGAGACAAATATACACCCATTATCTGTGCATAATGTGTGCACGCATATATGTTTTCAAAGTTTTAATTTAATAATATGGTTGGAGGAAAAAGATAGATTTTTGGGGGGTCAGAAGTTGAATATAATCTTTATTGCCCTCAAATTACTTCATTTGCCTTTTGAGAAGCAGCACATTATTGATTATTGACCATTCCACTTCCCATATTTCCTCAATATTTACCTTAGTTTAGTGATGGGCAACCATGAGATATTACACTGAAATATTCATTTGAATATCTAATTGAATTGCACATACAGTAATCTAGGGTGAATTACATGGTGAATTTATATTTGGTTGTAAGACACTGATAAATTTTTATAAGACCTGTTGATTCTTCCATGCCTGAATTCCTCAAACAAAAAAGAATAGAGGAGAACTTTTCCTTTCATAAAATTTTTGTAGAATTTTGTTATCCCAATTAGTTCACAATAAGGCAGAAAGAATCAGAATTCTTGCAAAGATTTTTCAAATATTTGAAAACCTTGTTTGTCAGCTGTATTGAGATGTAACTTGCTTAAAATAAAATGCACCAATTTTAAGACTGCCATCTGATGAGTTCTGACAAATGTATACTGTTTTATTACCATTACTGCAATCATGATACACACCACTACTATCAGCACTCAAAAGTACCATTGCAGCCTGTTGTAGTCACTACCCTCCCCACGTCCTGTGGTCCCTGGTGCTCTGAAAAATACAGAGGCCACACTAACCTTTTTGGCACTGTTCCCATCACATACTCACAGTATGTGTACTGGCGATGTGAGCCCTCACAGAATTGTCAGAAGAAAGATGTGCTGTATTTACATTAGTTTGTAAACTTTTGACAGCATTTATTTATTAAATCTCCTAAGATACTTGCAATAGTGGAATAGAACTACATGAACCCCTTGGACCCCTTGGACCATGAACCCCTTGGACATGGAAAGTCAGCAATTCCCTGGGTTTCATGTCAGGCACAGCAAAGCATAGTATTCAATATCCTGTCCTAGCCTCATGTACAACTCAGACCTCTTTCTGAGGAAAGGGGGGTAACTAGCTTTCTTAGTCATCTTTTATTCATCTTTTATTTTTTTAATTAATTAATTTTTTAGAGAGGGGAATGGTGGGAGAAAGAGAGGGGGAGAAACACCAATGTTTTTGCCTCTTGCCCACCCCCTACCATGGACCTGGCCTGCAACCTAGGCATGTGCCCTAGACTGAGAATCGAACAGGGAAGCCTTCCATTCGCAGGCCAGCACTCAACAACTGAGCCACAGCAGCCGCGTAAGTCATCTTTTATTTTGTTACCTGAAGAATACTTTAGTTGCTGAGCTATTGAAACAGAAAGTTGATTGATCCTCTGTCTCAGCTAACTACTTTGTTACCTTAAAACAATAAAGTTCTAAAGCTCAAAGAATTGTTGAAATACAGTTTTTAAGTATGGAAGAGAAAAGAAAGGCAATTTAATTTACTTTTCTGGTTTGGAAATGGCTACCAAAAAGGCAACAATAAGTGCATGAAATTGCTGTATGTATTCATGGCTGACAATTTTATTCCATTATATGTGAAGAGATATTAAGTGTAAGAACATTGTTCATTGTGTACAAATATAAAACATTCTTATTTTTGGTCACTAGCAGTATACATACACTGTGTGGATAATTTTAGCCATAGTGGATAAAACATTTTAGTTATTAGATTGAAGTTTTTTGTCTTTTTTTAAACTAAGTATAGGTGAGCATAAATGACACTAAAATACATGTATGTTTCCAAAGAGGTTGGAAATAAATGAGAATCTGTTATATATATTGCATTGTACTCATGTCTTAAAGTCTGAAAATATTTGGTTATTCACATTTGATTTGGTTGTTTTAAAGAAATTTTCTATGAAGATAATATGAACATTTTAGTAAATCAATAATTAAATATTAATAAAATATGGATATTTTATAGGAGGGACTTCACAACAAATCTAAAAATGTGTCACTTGCAAGACTCAAGTTATTTAGGTAAAGATGTGAAGGAGATTTAGGATAGAAGCAAAAATTTTTGAAGAAAATAAGTTTTTTATCTCCTCTATTTTTTAAAAATATTTACATCAACCTCTTTGCCGCTATTTATAACCTATACCTTGCAAAGAACCCTTAGAAATCCACACCATCTCCTTGGCAAGCACAAATAGAATATGACAGTTAAACAAAAGTGAAAACCTATATTACCTTTCTTGGAGTTACTAGGAAAAGGGGTAAAATTTGATTTGCATTACTCTTTGTTTACATATTGTAGAAAGCTTGCTCCCGGAATCTCTCAAAACTCAGTATTTCTACTGACTTGAGACTAATAAGAAGCTCGAAGTGTTTGAGAATCCCAGAGAAAGCTGACTCTCACTATTTCCCCATTAAAATGCAAGAGCTCAGAGGTATATGCTCTTCTGCAGATAAATGCTGGGTAAATATCTGAACTTCTGGGCATATGTGAACCTACATTATGAATCATGCACCGTTCTGTCATCCCTGGTTAGGAACCAAAGTATTTAGCTTTTCATCCATATGATTGTCTTTTCCAGTTTCTTTGTCCTTTCTTTAAGCTCGCTGAGCTCAGCCGCACACGATGTAATCAAGCTCAGTGCTGTAAAGAATGAGAACTATGGAAAGGTGAACGTAACTGCTAATATTTCATGCAGCACTTGCCCTTTGTGCTAGCAACCGGCCACCCAGATCAGCAGGACGGGTGCGAGCTACATCTGCTCCGTCAGTGTCTTTCCTAAACCAAGGGGTGTGCCTGTGGTTTACTGCTGCCACATGACTGGCATTGTTATTTCATAACCTAAAGGCCTTTCTTATTCCCCTCTTTGCTCCTGAAACCTTCACTGCTGCGTGTTTTCTTTCCTTTTACCCTGGCTCCTTAACAGCTGAACTACATAAATGCCAAGTAGCGACATGAATTCCTAAACAGAAGCTGCCATAAAACCACGCTGCTCTAACCAACAAACACACATGTAGAGGCACATGACTGACAGGGCTCAAAAGGCAGGTTTTAGTAAATGACAAGTGTGAAGTTCTCATTGTTGCTCTAGTCGAGAGAAGCTCATACTTACACAAAAAGATTATTCACATTTCAGAACAATTCAGTGTAACTGGCAGCTTGGGAAAGAAAAGACTTAAAATCTCTTAAAGATAAAGAAGACAGGAGGGGTACAGAATCCAAAGCATTCTCTCACTTTGGAATATGTTGGCATCTTTTGATTGGGTTTAAAATTGGGGTTTTGGAGAAGAAGTAGGAAAAGTTGAAATTATAAATTATTTTTGTTAGAAATGAGAGAAGAAAATGAAAAGAGCTGTTCATCTTTTATTTATTCTAAGCATAATTCCATTCAGTGTTAATTAAATAAAAGTCTAAAGAAGCACATTATCCTTTTGTATATTCTCATTGTCATCACTACGGAAAGATCTGTGGCTATCTAGAAAAACAGGAAGGAAATACCATGTGGCGTCAATTCACTGTATGTGAGCCGTGTTATGATAACTGCTAATATAATATCATGAAATATATAATTTGAATATTGCTTTTCATCAGTTAAAATAATCTCATAAAGTGTTGTCTTAAGAAAGGACATGACATTATTCTATGCACAATCTGTCCTGTAATATATTCTGTCATCTACTGTATTTTCTGCAACTACCAGTCAATGAACCACTTAAATAACAACAACAAAAAAACTTAATAAATAAATGGAATCTTAGAAATTACCAAATTTGAACCTTTTATTTAATAGTTGAGAATATAGGGTCAAAGAGAATAAATACACATTCCTTTGGTGTGACAATCTGGCTAGTTGTTCATCGAACTCCTTTCTTTTCCCTCCCTTGAAGTTAGCTATGACCTTGTGACTAAGTTCTATTCAATAAAACATGGACAGATATGATGTGTTTTACTCCCAGACTAGGCCCATCAAGACTATGCTTGATCGTCCAGGCTCCTCACCTGTCTGCTGACCTGGCGTGAAGACTGTGACTGATATAGCTTGAAGAGAATGAATCCTAGATCTCAGAATCATTGTGAGCAAGGCATCTACTCTGCAGCTCTGTGGGACTGCTGTAGGAATGAACAGTAAACTTATTTCTTAGGCCACTGGGATTTCCCAGTGTATCTATTATATTAATTAGCATTACCAGCTCAAAAAACATACATTTAGAAGAATAAGCTTTTCTTTTAATGTCAAGGAAATGAAATCAGAGTCTTATATAAGTAGCACTTGCGGCAGTAAGAGAAGGAATACTTCTGCGAACTGCCTAATCATTAACCTTGTCTTGGAATGGCAAATGTCATTCCTCATCCTTGTCAGACACATATTCAAGTGCTTCCTCCTTTCCAGTCTCACTGTGACAATACTATACTAGACTTTTATCATTTGAACTTCGATTGTAGCAAAAGCCTCTTAACAGGTCTCTGAGTCGCTAGCATGCCTGTCTCCCAATCTCATGATGCACGGACAGGAGAGTCCTCCTGCTCCAAAAACCTCTCCTGACTGTTGTCTAGAGCTGAGGTGAGGAACTGGAGGCCTCGGGATATGTGTGACCTTTAGGGAGGTTTTGTTTGACTGATGCGATACGATACGCTGTCTTCAAAAACAAAACAAACGAAACAACAAAGCAAAACTTTGTTGTCAGAATTTAAAAATTGAGACAGTCAAAAAAATCTAGATTTGGGGCTTCTCTTGACAAATAAATGATTTGTCAGGGTTGGGTCCTCTTTCTCACATGGAAGCTATCAATTGGAGCAAGGCATGCACTTTACAGTTTGCCCTAAACTCCACTGTATTAGTTAGGATTCACTAGAGACTCATATGTATATATACAAGTATACATTTTATATATATATAAAATAAAATCATGATACACATGCTATACATAGAGAATTGTTACAAAGAATTGGCTCATGTAATTATGGAGGCTGATAAATCCCCAGATCTGTGGTTGGTAAGCTGGAAACCCAAGAGAATATAGTATATGATGTAATTTCAGTCCAAAAACCAGAAGGCTCGAAACCTAGGGAATTTGACATTTGATTTCAATCTGAAGGCAGGAAAAAGCCCTTGTCTGAGTTCTAAGGTAGTCAGGGCAGCAGAAAGAATTCTCTCCTAGTTGTTTTGTCTACTCTCATCTTTATCTGATTGGATGAGGCCCACAAACATTAGAAAGGACAATTTGCTTTACACAGTCTACTGATTTAAAGGTTAATCTCATCCATAAATACCCACACTGACACACCCAGAATAAAGTGACCAAATAGTTGGCTACCCTGTGACCCAGTCAAGTTGACGTAAAATTAATCAGCCCACCACACCATGGTCCCTAGTGGCTTACCTTGTCTACTTTGCTTACTTTTGTTACCTCCTAAACCTCTGTAGGCATAGAGGCATGAGAATTGAATATAAATTTCATGAAGATATATTTTTTTTCAGTGCTGTATCCCTAGCATTTAGAATAGCACATAGTGGGCACTCGATATACATTTATCAATTAAATCAATAAATAAATGTGACTGTTGTTTTATAATAATTGTATTATTATATTTCACCCCAACTAAACACCCCAACTTTTCCAATAGGAGGTATCAACATACTTTTACAACCTGATATCCCAGTTGAGGAAGAAGAAGCCAATCAGACTGTAGAATATTCGGGGAAAGGCCATACATACTCTCTTCTACCTTTGTCATTTGCTTCTGCTGCTTACTCTACTCTGAAGGTTTTAGTTGCCCCGCCCAATTTTTAACTCTTCCCTGCTAAGTTCAGCCATTTATTTCTCTTCAGTAAAACCTTCTTGACCATTTAGACCAGAGCGATCTCTCGTTTCTCTGAAATCTCACGGTAACTTCTATCTGGATCACTGCTACTGCTTTTTTGACATATACTGTTTTTTATTGTCACTTAACTTCCAAATGAGTATTCAAGTTCCATCAAGAGATAGTGACAAGTGTTTGCAATTCCTTGTAAAATGCAATGCCTTGAATGAAAATAGAGGTATACCAATTAAGGTGTAGCAATCAAGATAAGTGAATTTAGGAAGAATGTAATCTATTTGCCACAATTTCATTGGACTAATATTTGTTGCTCCTCTACTATACACCAAGTAGTATGCTAAAAGCTTTGTACACATTATCTCATTTAACCTCAAAGCAACCTCTGAAGAAGTTACTATCATTAGTCCCATTTTGTTCTGGGGAAAGCATAGACTTGGAGAAGGCAGGTGACTTGCATAGGGTCCCAAAGCTAGAACATGACTGCATTGAAAGCCAAACTCAGGCAGTGTGACTTTAGAGCCCAAGGTCTTACTTAAACATCATGAGAAACTGTCTTCCTGGATTTATGTGTACTTTATAAATACGGCAGAAAATAAGTAAGTCAAAATTTCAGAGACAGCAATAAAAAATAGCAAAGCAAGAAAGGGTAGACTATTTGCAAAGTGAATAGTCAAAGTTGCTAAATGAGTAGAATTGAGTAAAAGCAAAAATCAGGATATTACACAATACCATAGTGACATACATCACAGGAGATATTAAAAACACAGCACATACAGAAGTTGGGATACAAGACAAGAAAAGATAGCTGAGGATGGGGGGAAACTCTTAATTACAGGGAATAAGATATTGCTGTCTTAGATAATTATCTGTTATAGGTACAGTTTCCGTTGCATTGGTTCTCAGAGATTATCTAATCACTTTCATAGAATAAAAAAGGCCAAACACATTGAAGCATAATACCACACTGTGAGATACTATGATGCTCAGTATCTGGCACATTGTAGGTGCTAAAAAATATTTGTGGAAGGAAGGAAGCCAGTGACCTCATAGGAAATGAAGACAGTAATATCAAGATTTTTTCAGGTAAATTTCCTCAAATATAAATGAAAGTATGAGAAGAGGAATCTGGGTTTAAATTCATAGAGGTCCTATTACTGACAATCTGAACATTAAATAATCTAAATGTTGGCTGCTTGATATTTGATAAAATATGGCGGTAAGGTCACAGCGCTTGGGGGTGTATGGAAATCTGTTCTGTAAGCAGTGAGTAACGTGGCCTTACCAGGTTTCAGTGACCAAAGCTGCATCTCCACCTCAGTAAACAGAAGAACCTACCAACATGCTGAAGTTCAAGACCCTATTACACTCTGTGTCATTTAAAACTGTCATGACAAAAGCTCAAGCTTTCTTGTTTATCATGTATGTGAAATGCATAGAAATATGCTAAGAACTTAATATTGAGTGCAAAAAACAAGTCTTTAGAGATGCAGACAGTATATTGCCTCTTTATAAAGTTCCAAGCTAAGTGAAAGTGAACAATTAATTGTGCAGGTAAACATATATGCGTGATCAAGCAAATGAATGAGTGCGACACAATTCGGGATCAGGGTGATTTCTGAGGAAAGGATACATCAGGGCTGGAGAGGAGACTGAACATCCCAACATATGTAAATATTTGCTAACATTTTATTTTTTGGGTTTGAAGAGAGTTTATAGTTTTCATTTATATACTAAATAAATAAATGGATGATAAATACCAACATTTAGAAGGGTCGTGCATATATAAGTGATAGTAATGCATTATGAATAGAATATTATGGTTAATCTAATTCTGTGTACCTCAGGTCCAAAAACAGATAAGCAAACAAAGAAAAACAAGAGCACCATGATGGAAAAAAGTATATTGCTTTCTAAAATGGCATGTCTGAGGGGAAACTATCGTTTTTACTTAAAAAAGGAAGAAAACCAATAGTACTCTGTTGTAATAAAAAAGGTTATTTAAAAAAAAGAAGAAAAAAAATAAAATTACTCTTCTCCTGTAGCAACTGGCTCAAAAATATTTTTTTAAATAGTTGTTCTCAAGACGAATATGTACAAGTGTATAAACATACACACATGCATAGAAATCATTTGCTGTTTTCTCTCTGTTTATATATTTTTTCACAGAAAATATTAATGTAATGTTGATAAAATCTGACACAGAGCTGGATAAGGTAGCTCAGATGTTAGCTGACAAGCCAGCACCCCACAGAATCTTGACTTTGGTGCTGATAGCAGTCAAAGTGAATGAGATCAGGCACATAAAAGGTTGACAACTGTTACATTATGGCTATGTGGGCTCCCAGATTGAACTATGATTAAAAGTTAAAATTAATTATATTGGTTTAACATACTATCTTGCCTATATCTTTTATTTCTGAGCTTCAGTTTTTAATTCTACTGGTAACTTAAATATTTAAAACAAACATTTTCATATTGCATGTTGTAGCACTGGAGGTATATTGGATTAAAATAGGGATCTTCTGAAAAACACCCTTTTCCTTGTCTTAAAAGAAAAAACAAAACGACTCAGCCTGTATGAATAACCACAATAAACAGCTAGTATTTTGGAGCATGTCTGTGCTTTCTGAATGAAGAAAAGACAACTTGTAAAGGTAAAGGAAAGAGCACTTTACTTTGAATGACAGAAACACAGGGGAAAGGGAAAAATCAGAAAAACTAGGGCACTGATGGAGATCACAGCACACATTTGCCTCTCGCGCGGTGATGGCGTAATCCATTTGCTGGCATAATGGCCCCGGCGAGAGGAGTCATGCTGCCTCCCGACAATTTTCCACAGGGCTGAAAATCATGTTGCAGGTTGAGTAATCTATTCCTGAGTTTATAGGAAACTTTGAACTTTCTTTTCATGAACTTTGATTTCAAAGCGCTGAAATCCTCACGGAGATACCAATAATGTGGTTTAAGTTCATCTTCATGTAATATTAACAGCCATTGAAAAAAAAGGAAGCTTTGGACCCCAGAATTCTTCTCTCCTCTGAGTGATTGGATGATCTCCTTGGAAATTGTGCAATTCAAATATCACAATGCATATGAAAACATCATCTATTTATATCCTAGATATATTAAGAATAATTTAGAATAACTTAATGGAGACCTAATGGAATAATTGAATGGATCTCCTTTACTGAAATATTTGACTGAATTTAACAACTAATCCCATTGAAAGTTTATTAATTAATTTGTAAAGTATTATTCACCATATTAGTTGAGTTTCTTGGATCTCTAGTTCAGATTTTTAGTTTGAAATGTGCTGTTCCCCAGGAGCAAAGACTTGAATCTAAGCAAAGTAAGTTCGTGTGTAATGGCACGCCCGCCAGAGTTTGGAGGTCAGTGTTTCATAGAAAGCATTTGCAGTTTTTCTTTAAAAAAAATCATTTTTGTGTTATTCTATGCGTTAATAAAATCGAGAAGTTAGTATAAGTAAAATAGTACCAATGGAAATGCATTTTTTCTGGCCACTTTGCATATCAAACCCAAAAATGTCTTCCTTTAGTAAAAAGAACATCAAGTAACATGAGATGTGATATATATATATATATTTTCTCTTTTCAAGTGGCAGAATTTTTACTGATTCAAACTCTTATAGCACTAGGAATTTGAGGTAGCAAAACATTTATGGTGGCATTTAAGATTCATATTAACAATATCTGCAAAGATTGTTCTCCATATGCTTTATGCTCACTTTATATATTGCATGCTTAATTATATGGTGATTTATAATGGTGCAATTTTTAATATGATTTTACAGCCCTATTTTTCAGCCAAGTTAGCCTCTAATTTGTGGAGTCCCTTTCCTTTCTGTATGAATGGCTTCTGTATGAAACGCCATTTCTCATTAAAGTTTCCCATTCCCTTTAGCAGTCAGGATAAAATCTGTAATCAAGCTCAAGGAGAGAGTCACAGTTCAAAGATGTCATTGGGTCCCCAGGCTGGTCTTGTGTGGCTTTGCTAAAGGTTCTCAGGCTGAACATTTGGTCTGTGAAGAGAACTGTCAGAGTCAAATATTCCAATCAGCAGTCAAATAAAGCACATTAAATGAGCAAAAAAGGAGAGTGAGAGCTTTATAGAAGAGGACATGACATTTCAATACTTGTCCCAGAGTCTTAGAGTTTTAGCAACTGCTCCCCGTGAACTTTCTGATGAGTGCTAACCTCAGAATCCCATTGCTTTTGGAAGCATCCAATTTTTATATCTTGTGACCTCTTCTTTTCGTAATATTTTATTCTTCAGTATCTTTCCCTCTTCATCTTCTCCTTTCTACTTTATTTTCTTATAGGAAGTACTAAGTTTAGGCATCTTGTGTGGGGTAAAGAGATCTTAACATATTTCCACAGGATTAATGCTTTCAGAGACTATCTTTCTGAAAATTCATATTGTTTTTGAGAATGTAAAAAGACAAATTCTTTCCTGAGCCCTCACAAGGACAGTATAAAATGGGCTTTTATTGTGATTTGGGATGAAGTTCAACAAAGATGTATATTGCAGATGTCAAATCCAATATTTTGCTCCTGATAAGTATGTAAGACTCCCAGGATCCTGTTTTGTAGGAGGAAAGAATAACAGGTTTAAGTTCCATAATGCAAATGTGAGAAAAGAATTTTGCCCATAATTTTAGCTTAACATTTGAGGAAGGAAGCTTCAATTTAATCTTAGAAAGTGGATTCTGTCTGCTCTCTTTCCATAAAACAGCAGTACCATTATGAATTACATTTGACTTCATAATGGCCACAATGAAGTTTCTTGTTTTTGATATGTCCAAGTAAAAACAACAACAGAAAAATTCCTTGCATATTAGCACATTTGAATTTTATACTCCTGAATGACAGCTAATGCACTTTTACAGATAAAGTGTGGTCATAATTCACAGTGTGTAACTCATTATGCTGTTTGCCATCACCACATGCTTTGTCAGTGGTCTTGACTACATGAATTGGCCAGATTATGTTTCTTAAAAGGTAAAATATTTTGGCTATCTTTGTCCACAGTTGTTTTTAAATATCAAATTGCTTCAGTAAATGGCCTGAAATTATTCTTCCCAGAATGACATCAAGAAGCATTTAACCCTTGCTTTTATGATTTCTGATGTCAGAGTCTTCAATGAAAGTTTCTCTTTGTAAATCAACAGTCCATCCATTACCCATAGTATTTGAATGAGTCAAATAACTTGTTTACAGCATGTTTAATGTTTTGTGAATCCTGCCTCCTGATTCACTTCAAGTACTTTGTAATTATATTCCTTGAAAAACAGATGCTTTTAATATTCAGCTTGAGTGTTTTATAAGCTATACAAATATTTTGCTTGTGGTATTTTCTGGTGCCACAGCCAAAATATGCTAGTCAACTTTGCAGATCACTTTATTATGAAGGAATCTGGGGCAATTCAACTTCTGAAGATTTCCCCCCAAAATGAGATGTCATTTTTAAAATAGGTTTTACTGCAAAGGACCAGATCCCAGCATTTTAGTTCTTTGAATAAATCATGAAAATATTTTGTCAGATCCTGACCAGCAATTTCATAATGTGATAATGGGGCTCTTGCCCTGGTTCCCCCTTCCTGCTGTTGCTGGGCCGAAGAGTTTTCCTCAAGCCTTCTGAAGAAGAAAGCCCAATTAAAGCCACTCATTCTTGCGCCACTAAAACCCCACACAATGATTTGAAAAATACCACTAATTTGAAGCTGTTAATACAACTGTAATTTTATTTCTTGAACATTGCGTATTGTTAGGGTACTGCCAATCTATGAAAACAAACCAGTAATAGCACCGTTTGAGAACCACCCAGGGTCAATTGTCCTCTTTTCTTTTTTCTAAATAACCTATTAAAAGACCCCCAGCAGCTATAACAATAACTACAAAACTAGCAGTGCCAATTATGCCTGGGTAGTAGTAGGGTAGCGCAGCACCAGTCCCAGAAATACTCCAAACCGATAGTCTAGCAATTTTCTATGCCCAGGGTACTCTATCCAAGAAATATGTTGGCTGTTTTGTTGAGGAAGAAGTGTAAGGTTTTTATATGTATGATTTTTCAGGATATGAACCTTTAAAGACCATTTCTGTCTAATTCCATAAGCCTTATAGTTTGGTACTGAAATTGAACTGAGAGCGAGTTGTACAAAATTTTGAAAGATGTTGGCATGTGTGTGTATGTGTAGATATTCAATATTTGTAAGTTACCACAATTTTTTACAAGTATTGTTTATTTGAAAGCTGCTACTTTTGAAATAATAAAACAAGTATTTCAAACAACTATTTCCTCGTTTTCCTTGACCTGCTGATCTCTTATTGTTGATATTGCTAAGATGCCATGTTTTATTCTCTAGGTG
Organism: Micronycteris hirsuta; assembly: GCA_004026765.1. NCBI lineage: Eukaryota > Metazoa > Chordata > Mammalia > Chiroptera > Phyllostomidae > Micronycteris > Micronycteris hirsuta. Next base: position 90,738 of record PVJI01003020.1, read on the forward strand.
TATATTCTACAGTATGTTTTTTTCTCTAGTCCTTCATGGGAAAACCTGATCTGTGTTATAAGTTTTTTAGGAAAGAAACGCTGAATGCCATGTGTTGCTTGGAGACCCTTTAATACTTGATATATTACAAGGCACACAGCAGACACTAGAAATCAATACACAAGTTAAGTAATTCCATATTTCTAAGATTTTTATATATTGATGGATGTGCACATAATTTCACATTTTAGCTATTTTTGATCCACATTCTAATATTACCATCTGTAGTTATAGAAAAAGGTAGTGTCTGAAATGGTTATCCTATGCATTATGCTGCTTAATCAAGTATTCTGACTAATAAATATTTTTTCAGAATATTATTCACGGATTAATAATTTTCAGGAAACTTTTCCTGCTATGACATGTATTTTAATACTAAACTTAAGTTAAAGAAAGTTAAACTTTAATGATTCAAGACATACCTCTTGAGGCTAGGTTGACCAAACTAGTAAAAGCAGGAAGTATCTGCTGATAAAGACTTCTTGGTTGTAGAATGACATATAAGCAAGCTTCTAATTATGGGAACTAAGCTGTTAAGTGATATAGAAGAGAAAACATCTAAATATGTGGTCATATTTGTATTTTAAAAAGTCTAAGAACGTGAAATTAATAGTCATCTTTAATATTGTCCCAGAGTAAACAGGTAGCCCAAAGTTTGGAGCTGCCACATTCTACTGTTGGCAGTAAACCTTCTTCATACACATAATTTTTAGTTTGTCTTCGTATCTTCCTCCAGTTTGCATACTACATCACTCACCTATACTCTGCTTCATTTTTGAGAAGAGAAAGCAAGAGGTGGAAAAATGTTACCTAATAACTTCATTTCTATGGACAGACAGTGATCTAGAAAAATCCTCTGTGAAAATGGAGACATTCTTTTAGAGCCTGACCACCCTGTGAAATAGTTCACCTCTGGGAGGGGAGGTGTCTGGACCCCCTATGCATTCTCTCCCCGTCCACATTCAAACTGTCCCGAGTCTCCTGACTGACAAGAGAGAATCAAACTGACTCAAGAAGTTGTTCAGCAGAGCTATAAATTACCTCCAATATTTTTTCCTGACCATCCACTGTACTCCTATGGGAACCTTTTATGAATGAAATTATCCCAGGAATTACTATATCTGAAAGTGAAAATAACAGAGGGATATTACAATGCAGACACACGTGGATATTACCTATAATATTGGCAGGTTAAGTCAAGGTTTTCTTTCCTTAAAGCATAGAGGGAGATGGATGTGTAATCTCATTCTGTCAAAAATGCTGAAGATTTTCATACATCACTGTGTTTCCAAATAAATTACATGCATAGTAGTGCTACATTAAACCAACATCCAGCACTGAATAGTTTCTTCACCGAGTTATGATGCTTTTTTATCTCTTGAAATAAGAAACACATTTAACTTGGTTTCTGTGATCATCCTGAAAATAATGCTCCCTTGTTTTGGCATAAAGTTGAAACATACATTTTTAATCAAGAAGTATGCTTTTCAATGAGCGAGGGGACAGCCGGCACCTCGTGCTGACTGGAAAGCGGTTTTGTAGAGTTGTAGAGGGCAGACGTGGCCACTTCATCCACAGCTTAGCGTCCCGACTACTGACATCAGGGCTGGCTTAGATGAATGTTACAGAGCGAAGTTTCACTCACTTCTGTCAAGCCTCCTCTCCCACCTCAGGATGAAAAAGAGAAATGGCATTTCTTTTAAGCGTGGATGCCATGTTCAGACTTATCCCACAGACTTTATTTTTGACTTTTACCTCCTGCACTGCTAATGGGAAATTGCCAAAAGTGTTGACTTTCTCTCCTACCCCCATCAATTTTTTAGCTAAATATATACAAAAAGTTTTATTGAAATTTGCCAAGTCCCAGCTCAGTGTTCCCTGATACTGCACAAAGTGAGGTGCAATAAATATAGCATTAAAATTCTGAAATTACTGAATGTGCCCATTTCTGGAGTTAAATACCATGAAAGACATAAGGGAATTTACAGTATGCTTCAAAGAAGGGAAAAACACCTCCTCCCAGTCTAATAAAATTTGGTAGCTCGGGGTCACTTCCTAATAGGTGCTACTTCCTCTATTTTAATAAAGGTATTTTAACACCTGAATTCTATGCCAGATACCATTGTCATTTTTTCCACTGACTGGCTCAACTAACTGCTGGTGGGGGCCAGACACTCTTCAAACACTGTCGCTGAATGCCAAACATAACTAACATGCATATGGAAGAAGCCAGGGAAAGCAGCACCCCCCTAATTATAGCCAAAGGCTCACAGTCCAGAGAGCTCACAGGAACTTCTGGGGTGGATGGGGGTCAGGAAGCTCCTCGACCACGGATCCCTGAATTGGCAGCTATCCTTTCCCACCCCATCAACACACAGTCATTTTTTGCCTGCCAAATCCTTGTCCAACCCCAATTCAAATCTATTTATACTTGCCTTTCCTATTTCTGGGCTCAGATGTTAGCCCATACGGTGTGTTGACCGGCACTAAATGTTACTGTGAGAGACCAGCGTTTGCCAGCTTCCTTGGTTGCTGACAGCAGGGAGACAAAGTTCTGAATATCTGGAGGGACCTCACTTAATCTTCTTAGCATAATCCTGGCCTCGGAGGAATGGCAGTGAGGTTCAGTTTAAAAACACCAAGCCTCCTGAAATTAAAGAATTTAACAGGTTATGAGTAAGCTGGACTTTTGGGGATCCCCACAGTGGTTCTCAAACGGTGGGGTGTGCCAGCATCACCCCGGGAATGTGTCAGGGGTGCAGGTTTGAGGCTGGCCTGCAGAAATTCTGATTCAGCTGGAGCTGGATGAGCCCAGTAATCTGTTTTCAGTAAAATCTGCAGGTAATTGTGATGCAAGTGTTCTGAGGCCCCACTTTCAGAAGCCATCCGAGGTCTGCAGTGTTCTCGCCCCAAAACACTGGGCCACGTTTCAAGAGTAAGGTGATTAGCAACCTGATTTAAACACTTGAGTGTTGGAGTGCTTCTTTAATTCAGATTGATTTAAAGCTTTGGAATACTGAACTTTGTTGGAGAAGCTTTATTTAAAATTCTGAGGCAGAATAACCCTCTTTTCTGAGTTCGGTTTTAACAAGAAATGTTATTTGAAGACTGTGGTCCCCGGTTTGTGAGGTCTGAGCATAAAAAGAAAATAAAACCCTACAAGCTGGACCTTCTTATGTAAAACTAGACCTCATTCTTTTTAAGAGGTGTGACCTTGGATCATTAAAATTTTTTCTGAAGAGAAGAAATCTGGGATAGATAGCTTTCCTGATAAAATGTGCAGTAGAAATTGTAAGCAGCTTATATAGTTCTCTGTCCTTTATGCTGTTTTAAGGGAGTACTTAAATGAAAAAGAATGTTTTAAAGTTAACTCAGCTGAATTCTGTGTAGAACAGAGTGAGGAATCCCCAGGGTGCATTGCTTTTGATACGTTCTCCTGCTTCACTATTTATGGATAACTTAAGAAAACATTGCCACCTTCCTTTTTGGGGGGATTGGGGTTTGTGCTTTGCAACCACAGGTCAAAAGACAGAGTACATTTAAATAAAAAATAAAATGAATGCATTTTATTCTTATGACAGTGTCAAGGAAAGTGAGTTCTTTGTTTCAGTCATGAGTCTGTGGGTTTGTGTTTTCAGAGTAGAAATACACAAAAATAAACACTAAAGAAAGGAGGCAAATGTTGATCAGGTGGAGGGGAAGATGTGTGAGGATGTGAGCAGGACAAACAGTAATAAGCTACTAAAGAAGAGCTTGTGTATAGATTACAGTTAAACCTAACGGTTACTTTAGGAACTTTTGTGACTATGAAAGACTGGGTAGGATTATGTGAAGTTATTTTTTTAAGAGAGAATAAGCATTTAGATTACTAAAGATATTAACTCACATGATTTGAATTTTCTTTTTTGGATACATGAAAAATGTTAGCAGTGGGACAATAGTACAAGGAAAAGGCTTTTGAGAATGAACAATACTCCAGTGTCTATACCAACCCATAGACCAGGGTGTATGTAGCACAGCTCCCTTCTCTCATTCTGTACATACTCACTGGATTTACAAGACAATGCAAGGTACCAATCTGTTGATCCATGAATTATATCGTGGGATGAAATTTGGTCAGAGAACAAGGTGCATCAAGGTAAAGAAAGCTGTTAGAAGAAATAATAGCAAGTTTACTAACAATAAAAATGTAGAGTCTTCACTTACTATATTAACATCAACTGGAGTCATAAAACTGAAGGCATAAATATCTTTATTAACAGAAATGCCACCCACCCCAAGGTATGGAGTAAATTAAAATAAATTACCTCTTGGCTTCTTAGTAGTTTTAAAGAAATATTTTGGATGATACAGTGCTATATGTAATAAAAACTTCTTATACTTGATTATAATCCAAAATTAAGTAGATTTTCTTCACTAAATACTAGTCTATACCAGTGGCAATATACATGTCACTGATCACAGGCATTGTCCACCAATTAATTTATGGGTGCCAATTGCTTTGCATTTCAAAGGGAGTTTATGAAGTCAGCAGACCCTGTTCATTGCTGTGATGTTGTATGTGGCACCTGGTACGCAGTTGGCTCACAGTAATGGCACCTTTCTGCAACTTACTCTAACAGAACTCTGCTATGGACCATCACAGATATATCAAATATTTAAAGACTCATTTTCCCTTCCATTTAGTGTGTATTATAAGGTGGTGGTTAGATACTCTACTAAAAGCATATCTCTCTGCCTTCATAAAGACTTCTGGAAAGAAAGCAAAAGACATTTAAAGCATCAAAGAGGCTGATGAATAGGGATGCCAGGATATTCAAATACATTTAGAGACAGTATTGTCAAGCTTGTTTTCTGAGCCGTGATACTAAAGATAGTAGGAGCCAGCAAAGAAAAGAACTCTGTAGAAATGCAAATCTCCTCAATGTTGAATCTATTAATCCATTGCACACTTTCTTCTGAATCATACTTACTCAGATGTACAGACAACAAAAAGTATTTAGAATATTTGCATAATTTTAAACACCCAGTTCATAAATTATTTATTGGTTGTGGTCAAATGAATGTTAGCTATTTCATAATTATCTTTTGTGTAAAAGGTTGCATGGTTTTCAAAAATATTTCAATGGCAATGGAATATCTGTAGCTTGCTTAAACAGTGCAAAAAATAAATGGTAGTTAATTATGTAGCACTGATGTACATTTTTCTCATGTTCAAAAATTCTAAGAAAAATTAGACTCAATTTGTAGATTATTTTAAATGAATGTAATATTTTATAGTTAAAAAATCATGGGATACACTATAGGATTAGACCAAAGCTTTAAGAAAAAACATGACAGTGTATGATGTAAGTCAGATAATGAAGCAACTATATGTTGCGGGACTAAGAGTTATAAAATAATAAAAATCTGCAGAAAAGAAGCCTCTTCAAAAATCACTAGTTCAAAAATTAACTTTGACAGTTGAGAAAATCATGGCACATAGAATTTGATGCTTTACCAGAGACTGAAGGGATGGGATGCTCACTACGGTGACTGAGTTCCTCCTCTAAAGCATTTCCCCCTATACCACATCATCGCTGTCTTTGAATAATGGTATTATTTTTCATAATCATGACTAAAATATTAGGAAATTTTTGAAGTCTAGACACCTATATTTGAGTTTACTAGCTCAATCACAAAGACCGATATGCTGGAGTAAAGGGTAAGTGGTACAGCTTACAGAAAGATAATTCAAATACAGTCCCTATCCCTGGAAGTTTGGTTCAAAGGACACAAATTCAAAATCCAAATATAAATGAGTTACTTAAAGTATATTTAAAAAAATAATTTTTATTATATGACTAGTGGACAGGCATGCGGGATTTTGGAGCCTCCTAAAGATAATATACAAGGTCTGTCCAAAAGGCATCCAGCCATGTAATATGAAAAATAAAGGTATTTATTGAAGAACATACAAGATACATTTTACATAGGACAATGATGCCTCAGTTCTTTTCAAAGTAGGCACCTTGGGACCTCATAAGTTCTGCCCATCGCCATCAGCCGCCCTGTCATATTTTCCTAAATCTCACTGATGGTCTGAAATCCCTTCCTTTTCAAAGGAAGAACCAAAGTTATTCCTTATTTAACCAGAAAAATGCCCTAGTTTTGGGAAAAGCCAGAGGTAGCAGGATGCCAAATCTGGGCCATAGGAGGGCTGATCGCCTGGGTGATCTGATGTTTTGCCAAAAAACTCTGCATGAGAAATGTTGTATGAGTGGGTGTGTTGTCATGATGAAGCTGCCAATCACCAGTTGCCCATAGCTGTGGTCTTCTAAATCATCTGGACAGTTTCTGCAGAGGAATATTCAAGCTTAACTCAAAATTTGATGCAGATTCGTTGCTCTACTCCCTCAGTCATTTTGAATGTGACAGCCACACAGTACACTTGTTCACTCAATGGCATCCACTGCCCCCACTGACTAGTACAGCGAAGTCATCACTGTTCACTCATATGCATTCCTGTCCACTCTCCTTGGCTGCCAGATTACATTGATGTCTTGCAAACCATTCTCCTTATATTAATGATGGTTGGACTTTTTCCAGACAGACTTCATGCTAAAAGGAGAGACAGCAAAGTTTTACTTAGGCAACACACTTTAAAGCTGTTAAACACCATGCTAGGTATGTGTAATAGTTGGCTTGGGCTGCCATTTCAAAATACCATGGACTGGGTGGCTTTAACAACAGAAATTTATTTTCTCACAATTCTGAATCTTGAGGCAAGAAATTCAAGATCAAAGTACCAGAAAATTTGATTTCCAGTGAGATCTTTCCTCCTGGCTTACAGACAGCCACCTTCTTGCCATGTCCTCGCATGACCTTTCCTTGGTGTGTGCATGGAGAGAGAGGGATCTCTGGTGTCTCTGTTTCTTCTTATACAAATGCCAGTACTATAGGATTAGGACCCCACACTTATGACCTTATTTAACCACACTTATCTTAAAGGTCTCATCTCTAAATATTTCCACATTTGTGGTATTCTTCAACATATGACTTTTTAGGGACACAATAATTTAGTCTATAACACTATGGGGATATGAAGATGCAGAAGATATGAATCTGAATATCATAGTTTGATTATCAAGGTTTGTATTGTCACCTTCTGTGAAACAAACAACCACAAAAAATACAAAAACATACAATAAACCTTTACCTTGACTAATGTGTCTGCAGGAGGTTAATTGGGGCAAGTCTGCTTTACATGTTGCATTCTGGAGCAGAAGCAATACTGGAGTGAGGCAAGAGAGGTATCTGGGGCACATCAGTTAAGGAAGAACTAGCTTTCAGAGTGGTTCAAGTACAGATATGGCATTTGTATAGCCCTGACAGTGAGTGCCTCCTTAAATTCTGAACCTTAAGTATCTTACTTGTCTGAGCCTAGTCCTATTCCTGTTCTATAGTCCTAGCTGGAGAGGTAATAACTACCTGTAAAATGTTCTTCTCATGGAAGAAATCAGAAGCTTTTAAAGTGGTGAATGGAAATACATGAGGCACCTAAAGCTTAGGCTAGAACTAGCACTGTCATTTCCAAGCACATTAAATTGGTCAAAGCAAGGCCATGCTAACTATGGGAATATCAAGATCTAAGATACAGGGCCAGACCCAAGTTTCATGAGGTGGAGAAGAATAGTTCTCCCATGAAAATGGTGCTTCAATTATCCAGAGATGTGTGACAATCTGTGGTGATTTATTATTGTTTGCAACCCTATGTCAACTGGGTTCAGTGGAGCAATTTTACTGATCCATGTGAGGTAGCTGCAATCATGCATACGGGACATTCAGCTGGGAGCTCACTAGGTCTAGGTCAAATAAGATGGTCTCTCAGCTTACAGGGCCTCTCACCATGTGGTTCTCATAATTTAATAATTTAGCATGAACTTCTTTACATGAAGCAATTAATTTTCAAGAGGAAGTATTCCAAGGCTACAAGGACCAAAATACAAATGAGCTTTTGCTTGTATCACACTTAGTGTGCGCATGGAGAGAGAGGGCCAAGGCAAGTCATATGGCTCAGGTGAGAGTCAACATGGTAGAGAACTATACAGGAGCATGAAGAAACAGAGCTGTGGATTGTTGGGGATCACCAATGTAACAGTATACCACATGCATGTTGGCTTATAATGATTCCATTTGCAAAATAAGAAAATGCACTTTGCTCTAAGTCTTCCAAAGCCCAATCTTATTTTGGAATTAAACTCAGGTTTTAATTTTCTAATATCATCGTTTTAATCACTTAAATCAGGTATAGGTACAATGGTGTATCTTTGCTATTCCTCACGTGTAACCCCTTCAATGTTATTTTTTAGACATGGTTTCTTGGGTAGCAAAGGCTTGTAAACTAAAAAGACAAGCTGTCTGAGCCACACACACACCCAATACTCAATGCCGAAACAGGGACAGGATAAACACAATAGAGGCTCCCCTTTAAAAAGGGGAGAAATTAAAGATATGTAATAGTTACTATCCATAGCAACTGGACAGATATCCTTAGTTCCCCTTGCTCTGCATTCAGGGACTTCTCCTTAATACGAATCTAATTATACTTCTTGGAAATGGTCCTCTAATGCATTGTTCATGGTTTCATCCTCTTAACTCTTGATTTTGTTCTCTGATTTCCTTAAGAAATATCACGTAATCTCAGCTGAGTAAATTTTCTGGACTGTTTTTTGCCTCCAGAGGTGGGGGCCCAGGGACATCTGTTAATTTTGAATTCTTTCTATCGTAAACTGATTAAACTCCTTTAAACAACTTATGGGTTTTCTATATATCAAACTACAATTTACACTGTTATATATAAACTGCATTCTTAAATCTCTTTCCGACTAATCCCTCTCTAATTGAGGCTGCCTGCTACAGAACAATGCCCCGAAAATTATTTTTTATCTAGTTGACAGGATCTAGAAAACATTTCCTTAAATCTTTTAAGGTCTTAACAAAGGGTACTATACTTTCATCTTTGATTTGATCTTGACCCCAAAGTCATGTTTTACGGTAGCAGTCTAGATTTTATCTTTGCCTTGAGATCACATTTTTTTTTTAATTTGAGAATTTTTTGCCATCTGGAAAGGCTGAAAATAAGAAAGAGTTTCATTTTCCTACCCATCAAGCTCTGGGTTGGAAAAATCCTCTCTAAATTCTGCTTTGAAATTGACCGATTCTCTTTAGTTCATATCTTTCTTGTAATACTGTATCATAAGTGGTTAAACAGAGTCAACTGATATGCTCAACATTATACAAGGAAATATCCACTAGATCCTTAAATACATTTTCTATCTGCAAAATTATCACAGGCAACAATCTCATTTACCTTTCCATAATAAAAGGCTTCACTTTCTGCAGCCTTTGATAGTACTTTCCTTCCTGATTTTCAAGTCTCTACTATTAGCCATCTTTCAAGCCTCTACTTATTTCCTGTCTCCAAGGTCAATGTCATATATTTTAGGCTTTTGTTATATAGAATCCCCTCTCTGGGACCAACTTCTGTATCAACTATGTGTTGCTGCAAAACAGAACAGAACAAAACAAAAAACCTAAACAAAACAAAACAAAACAAAAAACTGAATTTAGTAGCTTGTATGACAATGCTTTATTATCTGTCATGATTTTATGAGTAGTCCCTTTGTTTCACATGGTGAAACTAAGTTGCTTAAGCATCTTCTTTAAGATGAGAGCTCAGCTAGTGTCAGAAAATCTAAGATGGCGTCTCTTCTTCTGGGGTTTCTCATTTAGTAGTTTAGACTGAGTTTGTTTAGGGCATGCTGTCAGTATGATGCCTACCTTTCATGGGGAAGAGTTCTAAAAGGATATGCCCCAAAGTACAAATATTTGGCAGGCCTCTGCTTGCAGCTTGGTTGGTGATGTCCCATTTGCCAAAACAAGTCACAAAGCCATTACACAGGAATATTGAACATTCGGAGGAATGATTCATTTGGGGCTACTGATGAAGCTGTCTACCACAGATGTAGAAAGAGAAGGGAGTGAATACTTACCAATCAATGATCTCATTTACCACAATTTGTAAATTCTTGGCTTTAAATTTTTTTTTTCTGCTATGCACACTCTGATCATTTTACTGCTTATTTTCATTTCCACTGGAGCTGAGATTGGGCAAAAAAGACCACATTTTACAATAATAAACCACCAGTCTCTGTTCAGGGGGCAAAAAGTCCTATGTGTGTGTGTGTGTGTGTGTGTGTGTGTGTGTGTGTATAATCAAGTATATCACTGCTTGATTACTTTTTGATTGGAACTGGATTAAGAAAAATTAACAATAACAAAGCTGGTAGATGAGTGGTTGTTTGTAAAATAACCATTTTTATAGCAGGCGGGATCTTTGGTATCCTAGCCACATTCCCTTGGCCACCTGGGACTGCAGCCCCGGTTGCATTGCATGGCACTTCGCGAGCCCAGACTCCTCTCTGAAGGGTGGTGCCCCATCCTAAGCATGTCATGTGTCTTTCAGCTTTTATCCTCTGCACTTTTTATGAGAAGTGGCCTGAAGTGAGCACTACTGAGAAGCGCGCGGTTTTAAAAGTGAGGTACGTATAGCCTTGGAGACAACCCTTAAGCAATGGGAAATATAGCCAGCTTCTCTTCTTCAGGTGGACAGTGTTGGAAGGAATTGCTTCTCAGACATCCTAGTAGAAATGGCCCTGACAGACACAAACTCAATACTAAGCTCTTACACTTGTACATTTTTACTTCCCTGCCTCGCCCACATCTTCACTTCTGCTTTCTAGGCTGACCTGTTAATTAAGCTACATGCCCTCACCTTCTTGTCTCGGCCCTGTTCTCACTGGAACCAAATTAAGATGTTTATTTTCCACAAATACATTCAAAGGTGATTTTTTAGGTTTAAAAACAATTTTATACTTTATTTTATTGCTATTTTTTAATCATCACCACTATCATCTCTATAACTAATAGTAAAGTAAATGAAATATGCAAGCATGTTTCAAAGTCGTATGAGAAATGTTACATATAAGTCTACAAATATACGAATTTGGTTTAGCAAAGTACCCTTTTCTTCAGGGGAAGTCAAGGAGTGAAGAAACGGCATCGGAACATGACATTGTCTGGTGTCTGATTTTGATTGGGAGAAATGAGGAAAAGGGACAAATTATACAGAAAACGTTTGCCAGTTAATTGTTTTATTTTTTGATTATGCACATTCTCCTATTATTTTACAAAAAATAGTACAATTCTAAAAGGATACATAGATACTTGATATTTAAAGCTCATCAGTTATAATACACTCATTTAAAAAAATTGAACTCCTAGGAGTGTGATGGTAAAATGTATGTTACAGAACTTTCTCTCCTTGCAGTGCATCTAAATTTTTTCACCTAATTTTCACCCAGATAATTCCCAGATACATGTCAAGATTTGGGACTCTTTGTAATCTTTGCTATTCCTGTTGTGATATTAAGGCAAAAATAGTTGAAGTTGAAATCCTTTCTCTATGGTGAGTTTTTATTAGTCTAATAAATTTGATCATATATTAATAAAATATTATAAACTAACAGAGCTTCATTGTGATCTGCCTTCAGTGTCATTATAGTTTCAGAACCTGGGAATGAAAGGTACTATGACATAAATGGTTAATTGTAACCAATATGCTTCAAAATCGATATTTGTGTTATAATAGAAGGTAAGAGGTCTCAAGCATATTTTGTTAATAGATTTAATACCACAATTCTTTTGTACATTTCAAGTGTGTTCAAACATGTTCTCATGATAAATAGCTTGAAAAAATATATAGTTTCTATTCCTGTTAAAATATGATTCATATCAAAATTTAACCAAATAGGTGAAGGTAAAAATGTCATCACACTTCTAACATTTGTTGTCAATATTTCACACCTGTATGGAAAGCAGATAGATGTCTAAGCAGCAACTTGATACCTGCAAACCCTAATGAACTCACCTTTGAAATATGAGCTAGGTTTTAACAAAACTCATGCAGCATTTTGGCAGGGAATCGGACAACAAAAAACACATTTAAAATACCAAGTAAGGAGAAAATGCTATATTATTTGGTGCAAATACTATCATCCACTTGTGCAGAGAGAATATGCTTTTCCATTTTGCTGCTTCTATGTGATCTATAAATTACATACCCTTGGCTTAATACCAATAAATTATGCACTAATCTCTTAGCCCAAGGAATAAAGTAAAGCTATATTGCAGTGGACTCAATAATACTAAGTTAATTACATTAGATAAAAAAATCAGCAATATTTAAATGCTCTCAAGCACAGTCTGAAATTTGTGTAGGAAAGTCTACATACCCTATAGTTTGTATCATGAGATTAAAACCAATTTGAACACATTTGAGAGTTGGAACAGAGAAAGCTCATGCCATATAATAATTGAATCATGCAAGTATTTTTGAGAATTTAGTCTGTTTCTGTAAATGAGTGAGAAGGTTGTGCTATAAACACAGAGTGAGAAAGCGATGGTCATTAAAGTTTTATGAAGCTGATTATTTTAAACAGCTTGGAATGATAAAATCACTCACTTGAGGCTGTGAACATCATGTAAGTCTTATAGTAACAGTTTTTTCATCAAAAATAACTAGAATTTTTTTCTTTCTTTACCACTAGTTACTCTTAAAGTAATTAGCCCATTAAAGGAAATCCAAGAGCATCTGCTGTATGGAGCAAATGCTTATTATGACTATTGGAGATTCAGTCATTATAAACCAAATACTCTGCTAACACGATATTGTACTGGTATAAATGAATGTGGTCAGAAAGGCAACACTAGATAGGACGAGGAAGGTGTAAGTTTAGTAAGTTTCTCTGAGAGGAGAAAGTAACTTGATACATTTTACGAGAACTGACACATACTAAAACTATATTTTTCTTCCATTCTCTCACCCTCCCTTTAATCCGTCATTTTCATAGCAATAATAATAACTATTGCCATTATTATTTTTGTGTTCTGGTTTCAGGAAAATAAGGGAAAACCTTCTTTTTGGTTAGATGCTAGAAGATAAAAATACTGAATTCAGAGAAGGGTGGGGTAGAGAGATAACCAGAAAACACGATCCTGTGATGCTGTGAGGTGTGAGTTAGGAATCTCCCTTAAATGACATGAGCGGTGTGTGTGTGTGTGTGTGTGTGTGTGTGTGTGTGTGTGTGTGTGTGTTTCCTAGCTCAATCATAAGCCCATACAGATCCTTCTGGCCTCTGTTCCAGGATTTTCTCTTAAGAAGACTTTGTCCCTGATCAATCAAACCTACTGATGTATGGTTTATATGGTTTAAATCCACTGCCTTGGACTGGGGCTGCCTGGCTTGCCTCCTGAATCTCTTTGGGTTTTTCCGGTTGCTGCATCATGTACTCCAGTGGTCCCAGCACATCTCACGTAACCTGTGTTTGTTTCACGCTCTCTTCCTCCAGGGCACTTGCAGATAACTGTCATTTCATGTTGGAAAAACTGTCAAGAATTCAGAAATGTTTGGTATGAACATGATCAACTGAAAGATATGATTTATTTAATGATGTTTAAGAACATAATATCTATATTTATGGGCAATATAGTTTACTGCTATTAGGTCTGTATATGAATCTGGAATTTAAAAGTGTTAGACTTCATTGAGCTTTCCTCTTTTTAAGAAGAGGTTTGACTGACTTTTTCCCAAAAGCCACATTGAGTTCTAAATCTTGGGCCTTTAAATGGCATTACATCCATGTTATGGTTTCTGAACCAAAGGATTTCTTTTTTCTGTTAACCTCTTGAGGTCACAGTGGTGGTTTGAAGTCTAAGCAACAATTCTGTTCAAAGACTAACTCACAGCAGGGTTGTGCAGTAAGGGTATTTGTGATTCCAGTCTTCACATATATTCCACTTTACTTTTTAGAAAATTTGGCTCTGAGGTTACTACAAAGGCAACACCCTTAAAACACGTCATTTTCTATATCTCCCTGTACCAAAAGCCTTATATAATGACATTGGAAATGTATTACTAGATTCTCATTGCACAAATGCCATTAAAAAAAAATATCCAGTGGAGACCTTGATGTGTCATTTGCTCTTGGCTCTAGAGTGCTTTTCGCTCATTCTTGAGAAGGGGTTTAAGGGTCAGCCTCCGGAGTGAGGTGGAACATAACATGCCCTTCAAACCAGGGAGCATCCTTTCCACTTGGGCCTTTTTCTGTTGTGGAGAGAATACGAACAGAGTTGCGTTTTGTTCAGTGGTATTAAGGGCACAGACCCAGTGTCCTGAATGTCTACGGTTGAATCCTGACTCTGCTGCTTACTGGCTATGTGAATCAGGGCAAACTCCTTAAGCTCCTTGTACTTTCATTTCCTTTGTAATGACATCATATCTGTGTTGTGAAAATTAAATAAGTTAGTGTATATAAAGATCCGTGTCTGGCACATCGTGAATGCTATATATGCATCACTATTATTATTATCAAACAAATATGCATTCTACCTGTAGTAGGATTTCCCAGATACTGGATGACAGATTTACTGCCATATATGATTGGTTTCTTAGAAAGCTATGGAAGAAAGATATGCAAATGAAAAGGGAAACAATGATTTTGTTTATTAAAATTACATTTACTGCTGATGTGCCAGGTTATCAAATATATTTATGTAAACCATGGGTTTTAAAACTTAAACATTTCAGTTTAACTGAAATTCACTCTTTTAACAAACATATACTGCGTTCAGTGCGCACGAGACAACGGCTGTTGTGGAGGCTCACTGGGCGGCTCAGAAAGCTGTTGTCAAGTAACTTATGGAAGCGTAGGAGGGTGTGCTGAATGAAGCAGACATGTAGCGGGAGAATAATGCATGCATTTTATCCTGGACTTGCAAGGAAGAGAGAGAGGAGGAGGGAGTGGGAGAGGGAGAGGGAGATGGGCAGAGAGAGAGAGAGAGAATATTACTTCTGACTGAGGTGCTGGATTCCTTGGAGAAAACAGCATTTAAGATAATTCATGAAGGCTGAGTATGACTTAGACATATAGAGAAGTGAGAAAAAGAAAATAATTTTGGCACCGAGAAGATTAGTTGTATAATGGTTGGAAATCTGAACTTTGTACTTGAAACATCAGTTAAGTTTTGCTGGAGCCAAGAATCTGATGAGAAATAAGTTTGAACCAGTAAGCTGGAATTAGATCAGGAAAGCTTGAATGTTAGGCTAAAAGGTTTTTGTTTTGTTCTGTCACCAACATAAACATATTAAATTTTTTAAACAATCAAGTGCTGGGTATGATATTGATATGAATATGATCCTATTTGCTTTCACGAATCCTTCAATTGGGAGTCATATCAAAGATAAACACCAAACCATTCTCAGGGCGCTGCCCCTCCCAGTGTCAGAGAGGAGCATCTCAGGACAATGCCAGGTGTCTTCACAAGTCTGGAGAAAGGGCACATTAGTTGTGACAGCCCTGTCCCTGAGGTTGCTTCTTCATCATTTTCTCTCCACTGGGATATACCCTCTGAAGCTTCCATGGATTCCTGTATCTCCCCTTCAAACTGTTGAACCCTTGGCATTTCCATACATTAGGTATTTGTCTTGACTCTGCCTTGTATTTAAAGTTGTGCCTGGACCTGCATCCTTTGCGTGTGGCGTGCTGCATCAATGACACCAATTTGCTCTCTCACAAGTTGGATTGACTTTATGGTGACCACCCCCTACTAATAGACATAGCAATTGGATCTATTGATTTGTGTAGGAAGTGTTTTCCATGAACTCTTGATCTCTTATTTATTCTCCTTTTAAGATTTTTGTATGATTCCTTCAAGGAAATAATTCAAGAATCATAAAGAAAAAAGAATGGAAGTGAAGAATCTAGAATAAGACAAACCTATTAGAAGGTTCTTGAAGAAGGCCAGCCAGGGAGTTCCCCTTACCTGAGGCTTAAACAAAGAGAAGGGGAAGAGGGATGATGGAGGAGAGAGAACAGATGCTGCAAAGGAATATGTGCCAGGATTCACCAACTAATTATATAGAAAAAAGAGAAAACATAAAGAGTAAATGATGTTTTTGCTCTGGGGTCACCAGGATGGAAGGTTATGTTATTAACAGAATAAAGAAAATAAGGCATGGTATAGTTTTTAGAAGAAATAACAGTTCACATTTGAACATATTGAGATATTTGATGAATAATCAGGTAGAGATCACAATTAAGCATTTGGAAATGAGGTTGAAATAAGGACCTGTAACTTCAGAGGGAGGCCAACCTGAAAGTATACATTTGACTATCAAGGAAGAGATTTGCCAAAGAAAGGGTTCTTTGGTGAACCATGAATTTGGGAAATAGGAGGACAACAAGATGAGAGAAGAGAGAGAAAGAGAGAGGGAGAGAGAGAGAAATTAAATAACAAATGAGTTAGGAGGAGGACCTAGAAAGGCATGTTCAACTTGGCCATGACAAAAGTTAATTTACCCATTGTATCAGTCAGAATTCTCCAGAGAAGTAGAACTAATAGGATATGTGCATATATATGGAAAAAAAATTACTATAAGAATCTGGCTAGTCCAAAATCTGCAGAGTAGGCCAGCAGACTGGAGACTTGGGAGAGCCAACGTTCCGTTTGCGTCTGAAGGCCACGTACTGTAGAGCCCAGCAGGGCAGATGTTGCCGATGATGTCTGTAGGCGGTCTGCTGGGGAATTCTCTATTGCTTGAGGGAGTCTGGTCTTTTCTGTTCTATTCAGTCTTTCAACTGAATAGATAAGACCTGCCGACATTTTGGAGGACCATCTGCTTTACTGAGCGTCTAACAAGTTACATGTTAATCTCATTCAAAACACCCTTGCAGAAACACTCAGAATAACGTTTCACCAAATACCTGGGCATCCCATGGCCCAGCCAAGTCAACACAGAAAATTAATAAACACAGGTAAACCCCTCATCAGTTTGGAACCCATATACATCTCCTTAAACTATTCTTTTTTTTTAAGATTTTATTTATTTTTAGACAGAAAGGAAGGGAAGGAGAAAGAGAAGGAGAGAAACATCAATGTGTGGTTGCCTCTCACGTGGCCCCCACTGGGGACCTGGCCTGCAACCCAGGAATGTGCCCTGACTGGGAATCGAACTGGCAACCCTTTGGCTCGCAGCCCACGCTCAATCCACTGAGCTACACCAGCCAGGCTCCTTAAACTATTCTTAATCTCCAAACAAAGATGATAACTGAGTTGTATTTATGCCTGACATAATACAACTATCTTGCATACAACCTAAAACACACGAACTCTTCCCCAGAGGAGGATATGAAATCCTTCAGTGATGGTTCTTCTCCTTGATATCTTGTAACTTAATGGCGGTGATGTAAAGTCAATACATCTTATGTTATACACACACACACACCATAAAACAAAATAAGGAGGAAATGCACATGGCAATTACAGTTCTCATTTATGTAACTGGTCATGTGAACATAGCTATTATTCATAGCTACCTTTTTCACTACCTATTCTGTATTCCTTTTGGCATCAGCCACTGCCTCAGCTAGTCACACTACTTACCTGAAGAGGTGACTCAAACCCCCATTCCTGAAGGATCTGGGCCATTAGTAGTCTTTGCCTGATTGTGTTGTAGTTTTCTAATGACACTAATCACAGAGCATGATAATAGTAAGACACACCTTGTCTCCTGTATTCCAAACAATTCTTCTTTATCTTCCTGTTCTGGAGAAGCAGTTTAATTTCTCCTTGGTAATTAGCAGCAATTGCCTCAGCCAGCACAGTGATGCCCTTTTTGGCCTGTGATTCAGAGTCACAAGGAACACACAGTGTCCTAGCGCACTGTCAATTTCCAGTTCAATGGAATTACTGTTGTGTCTTTTGGTGGAAGAATTCCATCTTTTAGAACTATAAATTAGTCCAGCAGAGCATAAGGTGCATAAGGTGCTCTGCTGGACTGAGGAAGAAAGAATTTTTTCTCTTGAGTCTCTGGTTATAATAAAGAATGATGTCACTTCCATTTCCACCCCTTGATTACTGGGTCTGTGAATCCTGCAATGGGAGAAACAGTGCCACATATTGGATGGTGACTCAGAACATATATAACCTCCTGGAGAACCTTGCCCCAGATTTATAAGGTATTGATAACAACTTGGTGATATAGCTGAATCTCCAAAAGGCCATCCCACCATTCTCTCCAGCAGCTGTTTTCAGATGGTAGGGGCATGATAAAACCAGTCGATTCCATGAGCATGGGCGAATTGCCACCCTTCACATACTGTGAAGTGAGTTTCTTGATCAGAAGCAATGCTGTGTGCAATGCCATGACTGTGAATAAGGTGTTTCATAGGTCTGTAGCTGGTAATTTTCACAGAAGGGTTGCATGCAGGGAAGGCAAATCTGCACGCAGAGTTAGTGCCCATTTCAGTAAAAAAACAAACTATTGCCTTTTCCGTGATGGAAGCAGTTTAATATAACCAACCTGCCTCCAGGGAGCTAATGGATCACCTCTGGGAATGGTACGTCATTGAGGATTCAGTGTTGCTTTCTGCTACATCCAGGATACACCCTTTCAAACACTACCTTAAAGTTCTTGAAAATGAGGTCTCCAAATCCAGATAATTCTCAAGGCAACTATCCACTTTCTAATTTTAAGGAAGACACTGAGGAATGGTTAATATTTCTTTCAGACCATTAAGTTGCTTAGTACCCTTCATCATTAATTTGTTGGATCTGTCTACATGAGTTATATACAATTTTATGTGAAAATGATAATATTCTAGCCAAAAGAGCAATTATTCTAATAGCTTATTTTATTAACAAATGAGACTCCTTGACACTCTATTGACAAGGAAGAATTCAGGTACGTCTCTTAAACTGAAATTCCATTGGGGAAATTTTGAACACTGGGCATGTAGGACTTGTATTTTCAAATTTGTGTTAAAAAATGTTCATATGTCATATAAACTAGGATGGAGTAGCCTTTTGTGGTAATAATTTAATCTTGCCGGTGTCCTTGGCCAGATGAGTTTTCATATGTAGTTTTGAAGAACTGCGTTCATGAAGGGGTTTGTTTAAGCAACATTACAGGTTTGCATGCTACAGGCAACACTGCTGGCATTGTGCATTTAAAATTTGAAAGGACCTAGTGATTTTTGATCACTGCTGCCTCTTAATTAAAAGGGGTGAATGGAAGGATGAAAAACAAAAATTATATCTATTAATTTTTTAAACCACTTAAAATATTTTTTAAAAATTTAGAATAAAAACTGCCAACTCTTTCTCTACTCTTTTAGATAGCAACAGAACTGTAAATCATGTAGAACATGGCAGAGGGTAGATAAAATTTCTTGTTGCCTATTTTTTTTAGGTAAAAGAAAAAGAGCAAAAAAGGGAAGGGGCATGAGAATTAGTCTAAAATCGTAAGTGTACACTGCGTACCCCCTGTCACTGCCACCATTTCCCTTCAGAAGTTGAGCAATCTGGAAAATGTTTTCAAGCAAAGACTTCTTTTCACTAGTCCCTTTCCCACATAATGTTCTGTTTCAATTTTGAAACTCATTTGAGTCAGAGCTGGAAAGGACAGTAATTAATTTGCATATCTTATAAAAGAGAACACAAGAAAATTAAAAATGGCCCCACATAAAAGAATATTTTAATCATCTATTCCTGGAGACATTTTAGTAAATTTTGGAGCACAATTAGGAACAATTCATACACAGTATCAGTCACGAGGATGTATATAATACCCTAAACCTTCCCTCAGCCGGTTTTCATTCTAAGTTTTAGAGGAATTGTCTTCCTAGAGTGACATCTTCAAACAAACTTCTAAAGGCTACTCAAGTAGGACAATTTCAACAAATGCCAAAGCTAGATTTCAAGGAACTCTGCTCTAAGCAGTCCTAAAACAAGTTGTGTTTATTGGTATTTATGTTCACCTAAAAAATCAGATATTTCTGTCAGGCATACTTGTTTATTTCAATTATTTCTAATGACAAGAAGAAACTGCTCTATTTTTCCTATTCCCAATCTCTCTTACCTTTGAAAGCCAATGAAACTTCCTTCACAAAAAACGTTGACTAATTAGTAGGTAGAAATAGTCCTGAAATAAGTAAAATTACTATAATTGTGATCCAATACTTCAGAAAGGTATTTAATATTGTTTAATATACTGTTTATAGTATTAACACTACTTTTATATATTTGCTTATAATTTGGATGCATAAAAGTATGTGAAATAAGAAAACTAGTTAAAATAGGGTAATTTTGAAAATGTCTTATTGTTACAGGCCCACTAGATTATGTAATACTCTGTTAGATACACATGCATATTACTTAATTTAGCTTCTGATGAAATGATTTGATGATGATGGTGGTGATAGTGATGTTTGTAACTATTTATACAGTTATTATTATATGCCAGGCTCTGTTTTAAATGCTTTAAATGTACTGACCAATTTAATCATCTTTAAGACCTATATTATGCCCCATTTATAGATGAAGCAACCAAAGATTGTGTAACTTTTCCAGGGTTACTGGTGTCACTGAAGTGGTATGATACACTGCGTTTTTGTCTACTATATTTGGCACCAGATTTTATAGATATGAACCTTGTATACCATCTTTGGCTTCAATGACTGTGGTCTGCTTCTACAGATTTTTAAAAGTAGAAAAAGAAGAAATCTGGCCAACACACACCAAAAAAAAAAAAAAAAAAATGGTCAAAGCCTAAAAGTGCTCTGCTTTGTAAAGAAAATGTTGAAAAGTCTTATATAAAGTTTGCATTTGTCCTCTCAAAGCAGATGTATTTTGGTGAATATTTCAAACCACAAATGTCCAGCACTGAAACAGATGTAACACCTTCATTAACTCAAGACGTTCCTAAGAATGTCAAACAAATCAGTTGTTACTCTCAACCCAACTAAGTGTTGTTCAGTGCTCTCATTTCTGATTTCTCTTATCAAAAGGGACACAGACAAAAACTGGAAGAAACTGCCAACGCGTGTCCTTTTTGTCATTTCTGGATGGGCAACTTTCACTCATTTTCTTCTGCACCATGTGTAAAACTTAAGTCACTGTCATGTCCTTTAAAAAAAATGTCAGGACATTGATTTTCTTACCAATACCTATCTCTGAGCAGTACAATGATGAATGCAGTCACAGACCATGAAAGTTGGCAGGGGAGCTACAAGTAGTAACTAAACACTAATGTGTTATGAGTTATTGCCGAAAGTAAAAGAAAACATTTTGGCTATTGTGTCTTAATTTCTACTTTCTGAAGATGTACTTAGTATTCTGCCTTGAATGCCTGGCTGATAATTACCCCCAATTTTGAGAAAATTTAAGGAATCTTTGCCTATTACAGAATTCTCTAATTGGGAACCTCTAATCAGAGTTAGAATCTAAACTCACAAGGCTGGCCCTTTGTGGATCTGAATGGAGTTCTGGTACATGGATTTTTAGAGAAGTAGATTAACTCAAGGGTCAAAGTTCTAGGAAATGAAAAGCTCAAGTCCAATTCAAACTTAAATTATTTATACATTAATTAAGTATGCACCTTAAATGTGAAATAGAAAGATAGTTCATTCACGCTGTTTTTTAAAAAAATAAAATTTGGTTTCTGAGTAGAAATATACTTTCTTTTCCTATGCTTGGGAAGAAGCATTATAGCAAATGGGCATGCTGAATCACAAGTTTCTTAAAGGTGTTCATTTTGCTGCTATTATTTTACATTTTGATATAAATTTACTTAGGCCGGTCTACATAATTTAAAAGTATTGTCTCATAGGACTCTTAAATCTTCATTCCTAAGAACTCAACGTCTTGCTATGTTCCTTCTGCATAACCACAAGTAACTTGTTAAAAAATATGCACCAACTATCACAAGATAGACTGTCCTGGAACAATTTCATATCACACTAGATTGAAAACAAATGAGCCCTTGTACCAAGTTACACTGGTAATTTCTGGATGTGAATGACATTGAAAGGAAGGTATTTACCGAGAAGGCAGGCCCATTGCAATTTCAGGGCTGGGAATACAGCGTGTTTCAGTGTTAATGGCACTTGTGCGTTCACAGTGTTGGAGAAACAGACTTCTATTCACTTGTTGCTTTCACTATGGAACACCTTATATCAATACATTTTTGAATGTTTTTTATTTTGCCTACTTTGACATAATTCTTTAAGTGGACACTCCTTTTTATCTAGAGCATGGAGTTATTTTCTGACAAAAATGAACACAGTTTACATGTAAAAACTCTATGTTCATAAATTTAACACTAAAACAAGAACCACTAAAATACAAATTTTGGTTTTTGATTGCAGTGATTTTGTGTTTGCCTTCCAAAAAGGAAAACAACAGGGATGAACAGTAATGTTTAATTTTCTAGGTTGCCAAATCATTCATATATTTTACTGTTTATTGTCTAGAAAAATGCATGTGCACTGGAAGAGACTCTGTTATTAAATGATATTTTGCCTCTATCTTGTTAGATTTGAAATATCTAAGCAACATATCTTTAGATAGCTTCAACCCCTGCCAACGTCCAAAAGGAAAAGTGCTCAACACATGTGCATGCAGCACAGAAGCCTATGTAGCAGCTTAGAACAGCCGTGTTCTATTGCTGGGAACGCCAGAGACGAGACGAGAGGTGTCAGAGCTGTCCCCGTGGGGCACCTGTGCTCGTTTATCACGTGTCTTTGGCTTATATTTGTAAGATTCAAACCTTATTAATTCATACATACCATCTTACTCCAAAAACCTTACATTTGTTTTTATTGTCAGTTCCCATCTTATTAGTATTTTATCAATAAAAATACTGAATTTCTATGAAACGAAAACAATACCTAATATTATGAAACAGTACTTGCGAAGCAATTAATTCTTGAGTGTGATAAGATGTATATGCTATTGTAAACCAAGCCTCATGAAGAGCAGTTTTGTTTCCTTATTTTTTCTTATACCCTATAACTTAAACATAAATTTTGAAGTAATATTTAGATGTTACGTATTGGATATATCTAAATTTTATATTAAAATTCAGAATATTTTGAAAAACCATCAATACTAATACAACATGGTAAAAGTTGGAATTATAAATGTTTCCATTTTGTATAAAAGTGTTTTTGGTCCAGGAATATTCAAATTTCTTTGTCTTATTAGACAACTGTTATAAGTTTTCCACAACTGCACCACAATTAGATTTTAATTCTACCTAGAGGGCTAGATGGTATGAGTTCTTTTAGAGTTTACAAGGAAGTTAAATTGGTTCTTCCTATAAACAATTGTTAATAGACATTGCTAAGGACAAAGATAGTTATTTGCTATAAAATATCTTTAACAGTAAATATATAAAATATGGAACATTGAGCATGAGAAAAGATGATGATGATGATTATTACTATTATTATTATTTTACAAAGGATTGATCAAGCAGACCGTATACTAATGGATTTTACTGAAATAGTGATACTTGAACACTTTTCTGGTGATTTGGGGTTATACTCTTCATTGACAGTGATATGATTTGATGGATAAGTAAAATATATTTTAGATCTGAAATCAATGTTTAATGGAATAGCAATGGAACATTACTTATCACATGACCTACATAATTGAGCTTTAGATGAAGCTGTGTTTTCAAAAAACATTTTAACCTTTTTGAACACAAAATCTATAGACATGTTCCGGCATAATAAAATTTCAGGTTAATATGTTCATCAATAGTTTTGTTAAAAATTACAAATCTATTAGCTTGATGGGAAATTACTGAAAAGCTCTATAAAGCAATTATTATTAAAGAGTTAGAGTGACCTTTGAGACATTAACAATGATTTTTTCTACAGTAGTTATTCTACTTGGTTTTTAAAACTCTCCAAATTTTTATAAACATTTTTCACAAATATATATAGAAGATATGTTAAACAATGCAATGTAATAAATTAATACTTAAAGAACAGTGTCCAGTTCGTAAAATATTTAGTCACCACATTCACAGCTGCCATGGCAGCATTTTGCCGTCCCATAGTACCTACCAGAGTGAAAGTGCGGGGAAGAAAAGACATGCAAACTGCTTAGCTTTGTTGATGTTTAGTGGTTTTTAAAAAATGTTTCATTTGGAAAGATAGAAATTGAGATTTAGGGACTATTTTTGAGTTTTAATTACCTCAGAATTTTGTTGCTATTATGCAAGTAATGTAATAAATTATTTGTGGGTTTTTTTCCTGTGTATGTGTGAACATGTAACCCAAAGCACTGCCCCAGAATAAAGCTGAAACAGGGAAAATTATAAAGCTGTAAATACTGTTCTCAGAATTAATTCACTGAATCTGATCAGCAACTGTAGCAAAAGAAAGGGTCAATCACTCTTCTTGATGATTATCAGTAAGGGACAGGAACAAGGGGGATGTAGTATATTTTCAGATTTAAAACAGGTTTTAAGACCACAAGGTTTTCTGAATCTGGTTTCCTATCAGGTTCACCGCTAGTAACAGTCTTGGCTCCATGGTGACAGCCCCGGTCTTTGAGTTGGAATCGTTTGGGAGAACACGTTAGAACCTTAGGAGCGCGGTTCTACAAAATCCTGTGTTCTCTACAGTGAATCATTAAGGTTTTATTATTTTAACTCTTTGTTATTACTTTTTGACCTGATCATTGATAATAATTTATTCTCTGAAATGGATTATTCAATTGTATGTTTAAAATCTATATATTCTCTTTTTGTATAGATTCTCCAAAGATAGCTATGAAAGACAGATCACAAAATGCTTTAATTTTTCTGAATTGTTGAACTTGAATTATGTGACTTAGTTACACAAGAATGTCTGTGAGGTTTTCAGAAGGAATCTTGGCTTACGTTTTTTACCTTTTAATAAAACTTTCAGTGTGACAGTAGGCTCTAGAAAGACATTGAAGTAACAATTTTAAATTGATCGACATATAAAGAGCTACCTCTAATTTAGTTTGGGAAAAATGAAAGGGTACAGTCTTTGCTTCAAAATCATGGCACATGAAATATTTAGACTTGATATGAAAGAGGCAAATGTTTTTAAGTGCGAACCATTCTAATCTGGTTGCACCAAAAAATATTGTTCTTTTTTGTTGGTTATAAAGTTGATGTGAATAATGAGGCATTGTAGCTAAATTATTCATTAATTTTTTTTTCTTTTCTAGAAAATTCCCTTATGTATAATAGGAACTACCAAAAAAAAATTCAGCCCTGGCTGGTGTGACTCAGAGGACTGAATGCTGGCCTGCAAACTGAAAGGGTACTGGTTCGATTTTCTGTCAGGACACATGCCTGGGTTGTGGGCCAGGTCCGAAGTTGGGGGATTGCGAGAGGCTACAGATGGATGTTTCTCTTCCTCTCTTTCTCCTTCCCTTCCCCCTCTCTAAACATAAATAAATAAAGTCTTAGAAAAAAATTTCAGGTAAAATCAAAGATGAAGATAGCTAAAAGTCACATCTGTGTACTAGATGTGTACTACTATTCAAGGGACACAGCTCCTATAATATATGTTCATCCTGGCCAATTACTTATATGTATTGTTATTCACGTTTATTTACATAAGTAGAAAAATAATTTCTCTCCTAAAACATTATTCTTCATGGAAAAATATTAGACTATTATTCAAATAGTCTAATATAGTCCTTGTAAAATAGAACTTTGTGCTATAGCTGTTTGTTTCAGTTACATGTCTGATTGATATATCTCTCTGAAATGTTTATGTTGCTTAATGATAGATCAAAGAAAGGTTTACCAAAACATCTCCCATTGATTTGTAACCTAAGTTACTTCATATTTTATTTTGAATGATCTCCAATTACAAATTTATTTGAAAGTTTTGTTTTATAAGACAATTTGATCATGGCATTTCACTTAATTCAGAGTTCAACTAAACTCATTCTGGAATACGTAAAGGAAAAGCACATCACCATGACAGTGACAATTTTTGCAGAAGACTCTAAGGGTCTATCTTTAGAAGAAACTTAAACCTTTATAGATGTAGGAAATGAGAACTAGTAAGAAATTTCCTTGCATCTTAAAAAAAAACAAACAAAAAATGAAACAAACAAAACTTACTACACTTAGGACTGTTATGTAGAATTTCAACAATTCAATACAGCATTTAGAAGAGAGATAACATATCAGCAATCAGTCTCACTTTTAATTCCATCACAGTAAAGAAAGCAGAATTATAAACTCATATAGTTACAAAACAATCAGAAAAAGGGATGTATATGCACGTATACTTCTTTCTGTCTTATACATTCACAGATCTACCAAGTTTTAAATGACTCAAAAGAAAAAAAAAATAAAAGAAAGCAAAGCCTCATGGTAATTTTAGCTTGCTGATCATAGTTTTAACTGCAGAGTGCTGGAAGGGTGTGGGGCCTGGGGGTGGATAGCATCTTGTGGTTTCCTTTACCACAGCCAGCTTGGGGGGCAGGGATGGGGGAGGGCCGGACTGCACAGAGACCCTGGAAGCTAGCCAGTCCTGGCCATTAATTAGCTTAAATGACTACGTTTCAGAATCTGTGAGTTACAAAGTACTTCAAGCTCCTGAGAAATGAAGACTTCAAGCTAAAATCTTCTGTAGTTTTCCAATCAGCCCTTCAAGTATTCACATTTATAAACATTTCAACCCTATCCATGAAAGGTGGGGGGACGTTTTCTAAAAATTGAAAGTGGCTTGGTGTTAGTGAAACTACAGTGCATGGTAAAGACCACAGAATACACAGTTTAAAATGATTGAAAAGAGAAATGAAAGAATTCAACCTCTGATCCTAACCAGGTCGAGTGGATATTATTTTATAAGAAAGGAGATGAGTTTGCAGATGACTTTGAATCACACTGGATTATCGAGTATCTGGCAAAATTCTTACATAGGTAAATGAGGTAAAGCAAGTGATTATGGTGACTGATAGTCCTGTTTGTCATTGAAGGAAGTTTTCCCTGAACTGAAAACAAAATGATGTGGTAGCAGAAGGTGATGGTTGTGCCTTAAGACAACAGAATTCCACGGGTACTGGTGTTTAAAAAACGCAGAATGAACTTAATACCTCAAATGGAATGAACTGCACTGCACTGATTGTCTTTGTATTAGAGGCTATGAATGGAAATGGTCTCTATGGATAGGCTGACTGGAATATGCAACAGCAGCCCAAGAGTTCTAGAGCTGTTAGGTTGACGTGGCTTGTAAAACTCGAAGTCAGTTAAATTGTGAAAGTCAAAGCCAAAGGCACTTCGGCTGTTTCACCAGCTGTAAAAATCATAAAAACAAAATCATTTCAAGGCCAGATTACTATGTAGGTTTATTCTAATGGTTTTATTTTGTTTAATTGGCTTATGTAATTAAAATCTTGCTAAATAATTCTTTTAAAAAGTCTCTTAACTTTTTTTATGGTTACCTTTTTTTATGGTTACCTAATTCTCCAATGGAGGTTTTTTGTAAATAGGTGCCTGTCTGCAAATGGCCATTCTTTAGCCTATAGATCAATAACAACGGGGAGGGGGGGGGGAGCGGGCTTCTATTTCTTCTGTGTTTACATGAACATTTTAAATGCCAATGCTACATGGAAAAATACTTGATTCATGTGCATATTGAATCTTCATAGAGAAATGAATCTCAGGACAAAGTAAAGGAAATGGGGGAATATTTCAAAACCTTCCGTGTGATATTCAGCTAGCGGTGCTGGAGTGAGAAAGACAAAGAGGGTGAACGTTTTGAAGATTAGTTTTATTATATACAACAATATCATCATTTTTAAACACGGGTTTTATTTTCCATTTATCCCTTAAATTTTTATTGAACATTTACTATGTACCAAAAGATCCATATGCAATATAATCTGAAGGTGATTTAGACAGTTGTGACTTTGAAGAGATTTTCCTCTTGGTGGGAAATAAACAATTATATGTAATTTAATAAATATAACAGAACAAAGGAATAAGGGATTGAAGGAAGCATTCTGAAGGAGATGCGTGCACTTCAGACAACAGAGAGAACAGGAGGTGCATCGTGCCTCTTCAGAAGGGGAGGGTCAGGGTCAGGCGAAGAGCAGCGGGAGAGGAGTCTGGCTAGATGTGAGTCTGCAAAGTCATAAAGGCTGGATTGCTTAGAGTGATGTTCTCTTCATTTACAAGGAGATTCGATGGGCCTTATAGGCAATTGGAAACCATGAGAGAATTTTAACTTTAAGTGACATGATCAGAATTTTGTTTCAGGACAAACTTCTAGCAGTGTGGGCAATGGGTAGAGGCTGGTAGCAGGGAATTCTGTTAAGACATAAAGAAAGATAAGGGGGGCTTTTACCAGGTCAGATGGAAAGGAGCTGAAAAGAAATAAAAAGTTAAGAGTGAAATGATGGGGATAGACACAAAGATTTAAGTATTTCTCATAGGGTAAGCTTCAGAGCAGAGATAAAAGGAGGTCCCAAAGTTTTAGCAAGGGAATTGGACAGGCAATGGTGACTAACTTCTTGTGTTTATACAAGGCAAACTCTCTTCAAAAATGTGTATCCCAATTTTATTTTATCCAGCCAGAATTCTGTCTCAAAGCTATTCTGGAAGAGTACGTATTCTTGGGGAAGTTTACTTTGATATGTGTTTGGAAGATAGCTGTGTGTATGAGTGTGTGTGTGTATAATTGCGATCACACTGTGGTTCATCAACTTTCTCTCTCCCTTGCTCTCTCCCTTTCTTATTTTCTCTCACTCTGTGGGAAACATAACTATCAATATATAGTGGCACCATGCCTTTTGGGTCAGGGAAAATACATTTTCCTTGTGAAGGATTTTAGATGCTTTATGCATCCTTAGAAGCTTTTTGGAGAACATAGCTGTGTAAATCTTATATTATTCCATTACAAATTATGAGTCAACAGGGCAGAATGTATTCTACAATTTATGGCTTCCTGTGAACATTAGAACAAATCTCCCAGGTCAGGATTTGGTTGTGGAGTGTGGGAATTTTCCGTGCTTCTTAGCATTGAAGTCGATGACATTTAGTCCAAGTTATCAGTTCAAAATGAATGGGGGCCATTTGCTATTCATTTTATGAAGTGTGGACAGTGCTTTGATAAATGAACTAGGCTTTGGATAATCTGAGCAAAATCCTTTTCTAGTAACACCTTGTACACTGCAGAGACTAAAGAGAATGACATTTTAGATAATGGAAAATGTACTTGTGAAGCCCATTGATGAAAAATTCGGATATGTTCTGGATCTAAATTACTGAGATTTGGTTTATGGAGGGAAGAAAGGAATCTGTAAATCATGTAGATCTAGGAAAGAAAAAGGAAAAGAAAAAAAAGAGCCAGGATGAATTTTATAAGCAGCATAGCAATTAGTTTACTGATCATAGATTTTTATACGGAAGCAAGATGTTCCAGCAAACATTATAAATATAATGTCAACTTTATGGAAAAGGATTAGAAAGGATACACACATGTACATACAACCTTAAAATCACTATTTTTTTTTTAGAATCACTAAGTATTAAAAGGGGAAATATAACAGAAAGCTGGAAAAAGACTCACTGCTTTTTGCACAGGAAATATTTTAAACACTAAAAGAAAGTATGTCCAAATAATCATTATTTCAGGAGACACCTATAGGATGAATGTATTTAGAGATCCTCTTTAGAGTTTAATTTGCATAGATGTTATGGGCAACTCTGGACACTGAGTGTGGGTCCTTCGGATTTTATTGGCAGAAATGAAGTGAAATATAAATAAGCTGTTTTCAAGTATCTTCAAGTTTGAATTTCAGACTACATATAGAAGCACAATGGGCCTCACTCAGACATTCTCTGGGAGAATATCAGCGTGGAGTGTGAGATTTTACCCACAGTCGAAGAAAGACTGAACACTGACTTGGGGAATGATAAAAGACTGCTTGCTTCCCCAGTGTGGCAACAAAGGGTTTGGTGAAATTCAGCTTGCCAGCAGACTGTGTTACAGATTAGGTGGATTCAATGGAGCCATGACACTGAGGAACTCCTTAGGGCAGAATATCCCAATGTACTTGACTTCTGAAACATGTTTAAGTTATGACATATTTATAGAACACTAACAGGAAGTCATTAGATACTTTGTATACCTTGATCAAAGAAGACCTAAAAAATGGCCTTATATATGATTTAAAATCTGCAAAAATGACCAAAACTTATTCATGTGTGTGCTTGGTTTAACTTTGTAATATCTCAAAACAAATCAGATAACTTACTTTATTTAATTAATAACAAGAAGCATCCATTTGAAGGTTAAGTAAAATACGAACATATAAATTATATATCTCTACATTAAAAATATTTTGTAACATACTCAATATTGCTATATAATCAGTATTTTATTTTATATAAATATTGTATAGCAAAAGAAAACGAATTGAAATTGCATATTTTGCAATATTTAGGTAACTTTAAATTAACTGTTCCAAGAATCACTCTTTGTATGTTCAAAAGAAGGAAGAATTGAAATTTATCATTTTTATTTTAAAATATTCTGAGTTTTACATGCTTAATAGTTTTATTTAGACATGATTTGAAAAGTACATGACTCATTTAAAAATATTGTCTCTTTCAATTATTTTTCATGGTGAATGGGGTCATGAAAAATAAATTTTAAATATATGACAAATATTTAATAAAACTACACACTAATTTTTTAATTATAAAATGCTAATGTAGATTAATGATCAAGAAATTGACAATGCACATCAACCTGAGGGTTAAGTGGTAAACACTGCATCAACGTGTAGGGTAAAAGTTGTGAGATGGTTGTTATTTTAACTTCTGGATGTCTTGATGTGCATTTCTTAAAAGTAAAGAATTGCGTGACAATTACAGTTCTTTATACATTTATTCAATATTTACATATATTAAATTCATATATAAAATGCATTCAGAAGCAGTAACACTGCTTTTCGTGTGTGTACATGTGCATGTGTGTGTACGTGTGTGTGTGTGTGTGTAAGTCCCGAGGAACACAGTTTGAGAATCATTGCCTGTAATCAGTGTAGAGCGCAATATGAAACTGTTCATTATCCAGTCAATGAAAGAAGAATCCAGGAGTGATACAAAACAACAGTCAGACAGATCCTTTGGGAACAGACACTAGAAGCTGCTTCTGTTTACTGAAGGCCCACCTGTGGGTGCTGCCTTCTTCAAAGACTGCTGCTGAAAGCCACCCATAAAAGGGAGGGGCGGTTCTTGGAAATTTTGTACTAAGTACAGCCTTTGGAGACACACGGTAGAATAATGGAGATGGTAATGGTGATGATGACAATGATGATGAAGAGGAGGATGTTATTACTCCTCACTGAGGTGAAAAATAAAAAATTCATATTAGGAGGTCTAGTGTGGGTAGAAGCCCAGAGAACTCTGGGTAGGAATCTAATTTCTTTAAAGCAACATTAGCTTTGTCCTTAGATTCCTGCTAAAGTGGAACAGCCTGGGGGAAAAGTTAATATTTATGTAAACCAATATTAAATTTAACAGCAGGATATAGGTGACTAAATGACTCTTCCAAGGAAAGAATATGTAAATGGAATTAGTAATTTGAGTTCAAGCTAAGTACAACCATTGGTTTAGAGGTGAACTTAACCTTTAGGTTTCAGTCATTCATTCTGGCTCTTTAAGCCTGGGAAGACCACCTAAGCAAGAGCCCTGCTGGTTCATGAGAGCCACTACTAACTGAACCAAAATTCCAGGCACCCCGCTTTCCTTACCTCACTCTGTGACTCTCAAATCCAATATTCACTTTCTCATCAAACTGACCTCTGAGGGCCTTACTTATGATTTCTGACATCACTGTTTAAAATGCCCTTTGAACTTCTCCTCTAGCTTTTTATTTTTACCTTACCTTTTCCATATGGCTTTTGGCTCTCTCCCCTCTCCTGATTTGGTGTGGAGCATAGCTTCTTGGAAACTAATCCTGGTCCTGGACACCTAGTGAGCATCCAGATGGTTCGTCTTCAGCCCTAGTAGTCAGGGAGTTGGAAAATCATACAATATTTTTTTCAGCATGGTCTAAAGGCATCTCAGTAGTGGAAACTAAACACATGAAACCGCGACCATTTGTGAGAATCCTTGTAAAAGGGTTAAGCAATATATGGGATCAATTTGAAAATCCGAGAGATTACCATAGAGATTCTGCTCATCGTATCATATACTTGCTGTATACTAAAAGAAGCTATACACAGACTATGCTTAATTGGTTAATAAATAGTATTTTTTTTTTGTTTCAGTACTGTGGGTTTTAACTCTAGAAGCCTGATATATTTTTAGGCATTTTGGTTAGGAAACAATATTAGAAGGGAATGAAATTAATTACTTCATCTAAATTGTTTAAGAAGACAATTTTCTCCTGGTAGGGACAGGAGAAATTCTACTTATTGTGGCTGTTTAAACTCAAAGGTTAGATAACTGATAACAAGGCATTGTGTGGAGAATTCTGCAGTTCAGGTTCACGTTATCAGGCTCTCTAAATTACACCAATATACAGCTGATAAGGAACCTTAATGGACCTTTCGTATCTGTGTGGTAACTAGGACATACCCCATGTATGGTTATTAGATTGTTACCTGTAAGTCTTTGTTCTGATAACTTAATTTCCTGTCAAGTGATGTACTGCAGAAACTGCTTCCAGCTTCTCATCTCTTTTACTACAAGATTTTCCTTGTGAAATGTCATGCTTTAAAAAGTCACAATTTTAAAGATTTCTGGGTTATTTTGATGGAGGTTATATATTACTATATTGATTACTTTTATAGATTTTATAGATATATACATTTACATATCTGTAATAATCTTATAGATTTTATACATATGTGTATATACTCAGATATACACATAGATGTGTGTATACACTCACACACACACACACATATATACACAGACACACACACATGCATATATATATGCCTAATTAGATTTATCCAGCACTGGGACTCTTTAGAAAGGTTATGATAGAGACTGCAGGGACTCACATATGAACCAAGCACTACCTTTAGAAACAGTAACTAGTATATCTTCAATGCGGTTTGTAGCAGTGTTTTTCAAATGTGTACCGACGTGCTTGTGGCTATAAAACATACAGTCTATGAAAACTATTACTGGATTATTGTTTGTTATCATTGTCCTTTTTCTAAGCCATGAATAACATGCTGTAAAGGTCTATTATCTTGTGCATAGATTTTTGAATTCTTTTGCTATTAAAATAAGGTCCTAGTATTGAAACACTTGGGAACAATTGCTGTACTGTTCAGAAATGTAAAAGAAACCAGTCTTTAGTGTTGGAAAACTTATGAACTATTTACATAAAACAGATTGAGAAATCTGTTATTTTTTTATGAAATGTCTGTAAGGGAACATTTAGTTTCATAAGGTGTATATATCCCATGACCTCTAAAGTCAGGTTGAAATCATTCATTCCCCCCCCAAAAAAACTTACAAACTAAATATACAAATAAAGGGAAAATTGCAATTAAAATTTTAGCCTCTATTGAGTTACTTTAGAAATAAATGCTGGCTAAAAATTGGTGTGTTATTAGAAGCTGCTGGTCTGCACATCCAAAGCAAAAATTATTGTATTAAAATTACAGTTTCTACAACATTTGTTTCTCATCTGGCATTAAATAAAGTTTAATTGCAAGTTGTTTTATGTCATTTTCCCTTGAGGACATGTTTTCAAAAAGATACATAGGGGGTTCACATGTACACACATCTCATTATTTCTCAGTAGGATTCATGTTTGTGCCACCTACTCATGATTGGAAGGCACACTCTAATGTTTTTGATTTACTTGTCCTGGGCTTTCATAACAATCTAATTCTTACTTTGCTACATGGTTCTGTAGACTGTTTCAAAATGAGATTCCAAATTGCAAAAAAAAAAAAAAAAAAAAAAAAAAAAAAAAAAAAAAAAACAAACCCCAACAACAAACCACCCAACCAAAAACCTTAATGATTCTCAACAGTTTCTTTGACATATTTAAGCAAAATATTCTCTTTCCTCAAAAAAAAAAAAAAAAAAAGGCACAAAATGTTGGGTTTGGGTTCGAATTACATTTGGCCAGCAGCTGTTTATAAAATTGAGCAGCAAACAGTGCAATAAAAGCAGATTATATGTGGATTCTATTTCTTTCCTGGACAGCCTGTCTTGTAAATATTTGCTTTTACCATCAGCATATGAGAGGAAAGCTTAGCCTTTCTCTGTAATGTAGAAATGGCTTAAGAGAAATTGTAAAATAATCATGCAATGACCTCTCTACCCCCTAAATGCTTCTTTTGGTTTCTTCAGTTATTGTCATGCAAAAATATTGAAAAATTCACTACATTTGGCATTGAAAAGAATCTTATTTAGACCCTCTTTAAAATGCGCTGAGCAGAAGGCAAAATCGGCTCTGCTTCAGGCCCACAAGGCTGTAGGTCTCTGTTGAATTTATTTAATTGAGATCTTAACTTGAGCAAAGTATATCCGAATATATGTACACTGCCATGATTCCTGAAAGAAAAACGGGGGCTTTTGAATTGTAGACAAGGGCAGCCACACTGAATCATTTTTTCCTGGTATTTGCTGATTACAGTTAAAACATGTCAGTGGCTTCCTGTTGCTCTTAAGATTGTGTCCTTAACAGAGCTTGCAAGCCTGGGAGGATCCGGGCCTTTCTCAGCTCTTCTTACTCATCTCCTGGGTACCTTGCCTGCTCTTTACCCTCCACCTATGCGGGCTTCCTTCTGGTTCCTGCTCCTGCCAGAACCGACTTCCGACACAGGACTAGCGCACAGGTGTGTCCTGTCCTGGGAAGGCCTCCTGTGTCTTCTCTTCTGCTCAGCTTCCTCCTTCCAGTCTCAGGCCTTCTCTCTTCCTGTTTCAGTCAGCCCCCCATTTCATTCTCCTCTAATTACCCTGCAGCTCTCTTTTGTGGCAATTACCACAGTTGTAATACTTGGTTATTATAGGTCTTTTCCAGTTACAATAGTTCGTGTTCACCATGGTAACATACCAGCAGCATGCCTGGTATATAACAGGCACCCGAATATTTGCTGAATGACTAAATGAAGGACTCCAACTCTACTACTTTCTATTCCAGAGCTCAGTCAATTTAACAAAACAAACCTCACCTTCTGGTCGACATTCCTCTTCTTTGCAACACAGACTATATCAAGTTATTGCTGAATGTGTACTAGCCGTTGTATTTATCTACCCTGACCATACAAGAACAACATATTACTGATTTATAATGGGCTATGAAGTGCCTTGTCTAGGAAAGTTTGTATATAAAAATCAAACATTTTCTTTTTATAGCCGAGTAGTATTCCATTGTGTAAATGTCCCATAGCTGTTTTATCCACTCATCTACTGATGGACACTTGGGCTGCTTCCCTATCTTGGTGATTGTAAACAATGCTGCAATGACTATAGTGGTGCTTTCATTTTTCAAACTGTTTTGGGTTCTTTCAGATATATCCCCCTTCCCCCAAATTTTACCCTTTGCGACAGCATGGATGGACCTGGAGAACATTACGCTAAGTGAAATAAGCCAGTCAGAGAAAGACAAATACCATATGATTTCACTCATACACATGGATTCTAATTAACAAACTGAACTAACAAGCAACATAGAGACAGACTCATAGAAAGCAGGATGACAGCTAAGAGGGCGGGAAAGGTAGGAGGTGGAGGGATTGAATAAAAAGAAAAAAGGTCTCATGGACATGGACAACAGTGTGGTGATTACAGGGTAGGGGGAGGGAAGTATAAGGGGACTAAATGGTAATGGAAAAATACAATAATAATTTTTTAAAATAAAATACTTTCTATTCTACCTCAACATTCCTTTTTATATAAAATACTCATAAACAACTCCCTATGAAGGCCACTTTCCCTCAAGGTAATTTGGCAAACAATGATTCTGTAGCAAAAGGAAAGCACTATGTTGTTTTATGAGCCTTGTCTTCATTTCTCCGGACAGCTATACTGAGCTAAATCCTCAGTGCCTCAAGGGACTCTCTGCCAGCTCGAAACCAGGGATTATAACCCAAAGCTGTACAAATGCTATCAGAAAGGTCCTGTCAATCCACTTCTCCTAAGTACTTACCTTGGTTAGTTAGCAACGACCATCTATTTAAAATAAATAAATAAAGTGAAATGAAGCACTAATGCAATGACCTAATCTAGTGAAGAGAGATTACCTAAGTAATCATTACTTAGGAAAGAGCTCTTTCAGTTCTGGCTTAGAATGGACTTGCATTTCCACATGTCACTCTGTCAGCCTTCTTTATTATTGTCACTGCAGTTATCAGCATACTCTGCGCATTTCTATCTTATCTCCTACCTCCCTCTCCTGGTCCTTATCCATTTGGAACCACTACCTAGGAGCTCTGGCCCTAGAGTGGACTGAGTAGCTGCTTTTCTGAAACCAGCTGGATACAATCAAGAGAACAGAACAGGAGCCCTTTGCCTTTCCCACTTTGGAGAAGGCTCTTGGAAACTTCCCAATTTCAAATTTCTAGGTTATTGTAAATTCCTTTGTTGTCAAAGGTGCAAATCACATACACAGGAACAAAGTTGTCTGTCAAAATATTTTAAACAATAAACAAGGACTAATAGGGTCAGTAAGCTTTAACAATTTTAATATTCTAAACAATAGGACCCTTCCCACTTAACAGGTATAAGTGAAATAAAATGGTCTGTCAGTAAAACACACTGAACCTTAAAGGTGAATAATTATTTTATTGTTTGATTCTGTTTCCATATTTCCTTGCTCCTGTGCTTGCAGGAAATGGAAATAAAGATGTTTGTATGTTTCAAAAATTTCAAGATGGCCACTCTCATCTAAATTAGAATTTTGGCTTGTTTCTAGTTTGTGTAGAGCCCCGGCCCTTTCTTTAATAATAATAATAACAAATGCAAACCTAAAACAGTTTTGGTCTTGAGTTTGCATTCCATCCATCTTCTTTGAAATGTTAAAACATCTGGTTTTAAGAGAAAAAAATCAATTTCAACATGTTTGGAGCAAAAAAGGCAGCCCACAAAATAAATCAGGGTCAAGTGTTGTTATTTCACGGGTAATTATAAAGCAGTCCAATTTATTAGTAGATCTTGCATCATGCTTACTTATAGCCACAATTCTTGCAATTGTTCTTACACTCTCATTGGAAAGTGGTTAAATTATAGGGTTTAGGAAAATATGGGGCCAACTATCATGGCAAAGAATGCCATGTGGTCTTATCATACCTTGCTTCCCTAAGTTTTCCTTCTTGCAAGTGAAATTGTGTCTTTGTTTAGTTCATTTTTCCAATTAATTTATGAATTTTTACCAACAGTTACTTAGAAACAAAAAGACGCCCACAGTAAATTATTGAGAAGAAAATGCTTGCTAGTTTAATTGAAGAGCAGATGGTTGGCTCAAAGGGTCTTCTTACTGTGTTTCTATAGCACAGCAAGGAAGAGGGGAGCATGTTGCAGTGACCCTGTTAAGCTAACACAAACAACTTGGAGGAGGGTGAGGCTCAGCATTTGAGAAAGCCAGCTACTTTGAGAATTTAATTACAATTCAAGAAGATTCTTCAGCTTCTCTTTTCAAGCAAAAAGGTTGACAAAGAATCTTTCAAGAAGTATTTAAGAGAACATGGACCCTGGCCCAAAACATGGAGTCCAAAGTTTTCAGACCAGGCAATATCAAGACTTAAAGCAAAGTCAGCTTCACTTTTCTGTAATATCACTGCAAATCCATAGTAGTTTTATGCCTTTAGGAAATGCTCACTTATTCACCAACTCCTGACTTTGTTTCTCCAAATAACCTGAAATCTCAGTTTTAACAGTCAATGAAACAGGTCCATCCCCTAGTGCTATAAATTACTTTTTCTTCACCTGTTTTAATCTGATCACTCAGATAAAGTATATCTAGATTAGACAGTGACACCCAAAAAGAACATAACTGGCATAATTATGAAGGTTAGTAATTAGATTAGGAAACCTTATTTAATGGTTTCCTCTTTGGGAAAGTTGTGTATATATAAATAAATTGTATTTATAACCCTTTAATTGTAATTAAATTGCATAAATAAACTTTTCCATCTCTGTCAAATAAATTATACCCAATACCAAATATAATTTATTCTGTTATAATTTTTTGTAAAAATGGAATTTAGGCAGTGTCCATCTGATTCTAGATATCTGGGTCAAATTAAAATATTTGGTTACATACAAAATCAAACCAAACCAAACCTGTGCACATTGTCCAACTCTAAACTTCTGCTTATATTTTAAAGTAAATTATCTGACCATTATCTGGATGGTTACCAAAAAGTCTAGAAGTGAATAAAATCTGGGTGGATAATATAAAATCTTTAAATTAAAATCCTTTTAATTTTACTTATGAGACTAATCAGTGATCATCAACCCATATTCCCATCTCACTTGGCTATCTTGATTCCCACATTGCTATAATTTATAAATTTTGATCAGAAGAAGAAAACTGCTTGAGACTGAAGCATCAGTAGTAAAAATAACCCCAAAAAACAACAAAAAAGTGGCAGTTGGCAACAAGGAAAATGACAGAAAGGCTCTTAAAAAAACTAACAGACATTATAACCAGGGTCTGTTTAATGTAGGATCAAAAGCTGCACAACAAAGGCCACTTCCTGTCTGCCGAACATTCCTGGTAATAAGAACCAATGGGCAGGCTTGTTAAAACCTCCACTTCTCTAGTTCTTCTATTGGGAGCTCCGATTCAGTGTTTTTGGGATAGTACCTTGAGATCCATACTTAAATAACTTTAGCAATGTTTGGGGAACGCTGCGTCAAGCCTATAAGATCTTATACAAGTGATAGCCCTAAGACACTAAGAAGAGGATTTATCATGTGCCTCATTCTATTTAATTGATTAAAATAGTTTGACCATATTATTTAATATTTCTGTCAATAGCGGGGTGTTTCAAAGGGGTAAATTTCAGTAGGTATAAGATTCACTGATTCTGTTACTGATCATTCCCTGAAAAATTATTTGTTGAGAAAAAGTAGTATGTAGAGAGCCATTCTCAATAAAGACAACTGGTGGAGATTTGAATGGAGTGATTTGCATTAAGCTTGAATTCCTTACAGGTAGCATTCTTCATCATTATTATTATTGAGTAGGGAGCAAATTCCTATAAAAGAACGTATCTTATTATTTTATTTTGATTATACTACTATGTTCCCAAAGGTATAGCTAGATATGACTCAATGAGTTCTTTATCTAGAGGATTTAAAATTTCAATTTAATTCAGAGTAAAAAGTTACTAATAGCATCAGTACATGTGTAAAGTAACAATATTACTGAGTTAAAGTATTTTCTCAGAGTGATAGAGCCATTTCTATTATAGCATTCTGAAGGAGGTAGAATTGGTTGAAATGACCTTTATTTGTATGACTATGGAATTACTAAAAACATCTTTTAGGATTTTTCCCCTCTTTCAATGAAGATTTTAGTATTGACTTCTCTCAGGCTCCAAGCTGGCCATCCTCCTAGGAGGGCTTACATATCCACTTGCTGGCCTGCCTGTTCAATAATCTTGACTTTTAATTCCTTGTTTTCAATGTCAGCATGACCTTTGTCTGTACGCCACTTCAGCTATCCTATTCCATCGCTGCGCAACAGATTTTGTTATAATCGCAAACTTCTAAGTTATGAATTCAACCATTTCACTTTACAACATTTGGGTTTTATGCCTTCTGTTCTTCCATTTACTTTCTACCACACAGTTTTTGGAAAGTGCAGGAACTTCTGATCCTTTGCTTCTCCCATTTGTCCCTCTGAACAAGTCTGCCTTTGTTTTTACCTCTTTCCCAGTCCAACTTAGACGTGCTGTCAGCTTCTCTAACTGTCTTGCTTTCTTGTCCTTCTATCATAACTTCTCTGAAAAGTCTTAATGCTGGATAAATCTAATTAGACCAACTGAGATAAATGCAATTTCGCAACCTGTAAAAAATAAATAAACTTGAAGATACATGCCACTCAATAGTCATGACCTCCATAATCAAAATCCCTCAACAGGGCCCAGCAACATTTCTACATGTCAGTAGTTGGCTCTCTCTATTGAGTTCCATAATGGTACTTTCCATACTTCTCCCTGTTCCTTGAATCTCTGTTCTTCCCTTCTCCCTCTTTCTCAATAGATAATCTTGTGTCTAATTTCAAAGAGAAAGTGTCAACCATCGGATAGATACTCTGTCAATTTCTTACCATCTTTCCACCGTGACAGTATTTCCCTCTGTGGTTACACTGTCACCCATGGTTGGAGCATTCTTATCCTCTTCTCTGGTACCCCATCTTTTTATTCACTTCAGTGTCTCCTTATGACCAATTGTTTCACAGTTCAAATGTCGCTTGATATTTAAGAAAAACAAACTGAATACAAACCTAATTTCTCTCTCAAGGCTCATTCACCTTGACATATATCTCTTCTCTGCTTGGTACCTAAACTTATTTAATGAGTTGTACATTCAACTGCTTTTATACCTCACCTTTACTTATACTTGTCCCTAAATAACTTGGCTTCTCTTCTGGAACTGTTGAATTTGTTCTTGTCAGGTTCACAGACCTATATCTTTATTATTAAATCCAAGGAGCAGTTCTTAATCTATACTTGACTTGATTTTTCAAGATTATTATATACTAGAGTCCATAAACTCTTTTGAAGCATTTTCTTTTCTTGGCTTTTGAAACCTCATTCTCTTCTTGCTGTTCTATTACTTTATCTCTTTTTCAGGACCTTTTAACTACCAGTTTAATTTGGATTTCCTCTGGTCTCAGCTATTGGTCCTTTACTTTTCTCAATTGATGTACTCATTTGTGCTGCAGTTTCTGTAGCATCTATGTGGTAATGACTTTCAACTCATACCTTAAACTTCCTTATCCCTCTGTTAAGTCCTATAGATTGATTATAACTACCCACTGCTACAATTCTCATCCAAACCACAATAATGTTTCACCTAAATTAGTCTCTTAAGGCTCTCTCAGCCTCCCTCACAGCTCGGCCACCTCTCATCTACACTCCAGTGAAAGTTTTTTTTTTTTACAGATTTTATTTTATTTTTAGAGAGAGAGGAAAGGAAGGAGAAAAAGAGGGAGAGAAACATCAATGTGTGAGAGAAACATTGATTGGTTGCATCTCACATGCACCTCATCTGGGGACCAGGCCTGCAACCTAGGCATTTACCCTGGCCAGGAATTGAACTGTTGACCCTTTGCTTTGTGGGATGATGCTCAACCAACTGAGCCACATTGATCAGGGCAAGATCATGTTTTTAAATATAAAGTTGATCCCCAAGTCCTGTTGGAAAATTTCCAGATGTTTCCAATTGCTCTTGTTGTTTGTTAATGGACTATGGCTTACAAGGTACCCCATGATCTCAAATAATCCAACCTAATTACTAAGAAGTTTTTCCATGAGTTCCATGCTTTAGCTATATTAAAACATATTTAGTTTTCTTTTTTAATTGAATTTATTGAGTGACATTGGTTAATGAAACCATACAGACTTTAAGGTTATAACTCAATAAAACATCATCTGCATACAGCATCATGTGCTCAACATCCAAAGTCAAGTCTCTTTTCATCCCTATTTAACGCCCCCCCCC